>VNJS01006007.1:0-24609 GCA_008042575.1 Drosophila watanabei | reverse complement strand
CGAGAAGTCTCACCGCGTGGCTGCGTGGACTTCGATGCTGCGCGGCGGAGCGACCGAAAACACGACTTTTCTCGGCGAGGCGTCAAAGCGGAAGAGGAAGAGTGAAAATATTAGAGATCGCACTTTAGTGACGCGTGGCGTTCGCTGAACTAGTTCGCCGCTATCGATTGGCCTATCGATCGCGGCCGCACAAGTGCGATAACGTGTTGGGCAGGTTCTTCTCGTGGGTCGCGTCTTGGCTTAAACAATAATAGCTAGTTTTAAGTAGGGTTTTTCTTCATTTTCTTTTCTATTTTATTAAATTTCAAAAAATAACAGGGGGACTCCGTGTCCTAACTTAGCTTAGATCTATATATAAGGAACATGTTATGAAAAGTCTTAATACTAATTATAACTAAGTTACTCCGGCGGTTGCTCGGCACGAAAATTTGTGCGCCCTCAATTTTAGGGCGTTACACTATGTTGTCCACGCCAGCTTGCTATTAATGCAATGACTTGTGTTTTTGGGGTCAGCCTCTTTGTGTTATTTTTATTTATTAATTGATAATCGAGCTGAGAGTCGATGCACAGACTCCCGTGATAATTAAAAGTGTTATTTTTGGAGCTTTCCTCTCGAAAGTCTTTATTAGGTCGTCTCCCACCAGATCCGTAGGAGGGGCGATAGACCTTGCGACATGCCTCTGTGCGCTCCTGGAAGCGGTGCCCCAATCGAATTATACCCGCCTACAACTTAGTAAATTTCTGATTCACAATTGGATGACGGTGTGGGTGTATGTCACTTCTAGGCGATCCATTATTGCAGCCCTGGGTAGTCCACCGACACTCTAAGAGCGTATTCCATATTCTGCATGGCTCTACTTATGAGTATAGTGCCGTCTCCACTAATTTCCCCATTGTGTGGGCGTGCTGGTTGCTCGACAGTAGTCTCCCCACAGCATTTCTGATGTATGGGTCCAGCAGTTTTTCCAGCGTCTTGAGTATAAGCGAGGGGAAACTTATCGGTCTGTAATCCTTCGGGCTCAAGTCGCTGCTCTTTCCTGCTTTAGGCTAGAAGACAAGCGAGAGGTCCTTTATTGGATAAGGACATAGACGTGCTGAGGCAAGCAGGGTGCTTACTTCTTTGACCATCTGTAGCATGACTGGGAATTTTCCATCTAGTCACGGTTCTTTCATCCCCGAAAAAAAGTCTATAGCCCAGTTGATTTTTCTAGAGGATGCTCTTCTCCAGTTGGTAGGTCCTGGTGCTTATTGGCATCGGATACCTCAGTGCATCCTGGGAAATTACGATGCAACAATGGTGTTAGGGCCTCTTCGCTGTCCTCAGTCCACTGTCCGTCGCCGCGTTTGAGCTAACTCTATATGGTTGGCTGCTTCGATAGCCGCTTACGGAGTCTAGAAGTTGCAGGGGCAGTCCCTAAATTGCAGCAGAAGTTTTTGCATGAGTAGGAAATTATATTCCTCGTTGACAATGTAATTTTTCGCCAGGCTGGCGATTCTAAAATAAACTATGAGTTTATGGCATCGGGCTGAAAGGTCCCATTTCCACCAGGGTAGCTAGCCCTCTTCCTCGTATCTGATATCGTGCATGATGCGTTGAACGCGTATAGCAGTTCCTTTGAGAGAGTCTCCGCAGATTGAACTATGCCCGGAGAAGTCGCGAGGCTTGTCGTGATAATCTTCTTGAACTTTCCCCAGAAAGTAAGCATTCCATGGGTTCCTAAAGACGTTTATTTTTTGAGAGTGATTGAAACTGTATCTACATATGATGTCAGAAGGATGGTCTCTTAAAGACTCTCCATTCTGATACCATAGTACTCTGTCCTTCTACGAATGTTAGATCTAGCATGTTTGAAGATGTGGGACCTACAAATGTATGTTCCTCCCCCACGTTTGCTATACATAAGTTAGTAGAGAGTATGAAGTCTCTATCGTTTATATCGGGGCTTCCCCACACGCAGTTGTGTGCGTTGACGTCTGCACCCACGAGCAGTTGCTAGTCTTTCGGACTGGCTTCTACCAAGCTCATGAGTTCCAACGGTGGGGCCGTCCTGTCGTGCAATGTAGCAAGAAGCTGCCAGAAGGCGCTTCCTATCGCTCTTCAGCATCACCACAGTCAGGTCATCAGACCTGTAAAGAGACATAAGGTTAGCGTTTTGACCCTTCCTTTGAAGTACGGCGGTTCTGTTCTTATTTACCGATGGCGAATAGAAGAGGTTGTTGTTGGTGAACTTCAGTCCGGCAACAGCATTGCCCAAGGCAATCCTTGGCTCGTAGACCATAGCTATTTTAGCGGAACCTTGCTCCATGGCTATGAGGTGTTCCGAAGACGCGTCCATACTATTATGAAAGTTTATCTGAAGTAGCCTCAGTGCTTTGGGTAACTTGTTTACCTTCCGACGGGTTGACTATAACTGTCAGGTCACCATCCTCCTCCTTCGTAGTTTTGCTTAGCGTCAATTCCTGGGCGGCGTCTATGATGGTGTCCAGACCTAAGTCGTTCTCCACCTCGCCTTTCTGCAGGACAAACAAAATTGTTTTGGTCCCAATTTCTGACTTCACCGCCGCAGCAGCCGTGTTGTTATAGTTGTTGGTTTTTTTAATTTCTTATCTTTACTGCGTCCCTCACGTATGCACTGTTTTTGCCGACGGCAAAACACAGTGAGCCCTCCCGAACCAAAGCGAAGATTTTTAATTCCGCCTTTCCGGCCTCTTATTAATTATTTATTTAGAAAACTTTTTTTTTGTTAATAATTAATTATTAATCTAGAAACTTATTCAAGCTCTACTTGTGAGCCACATATTTCATACTGGTTGCTAAAACATCAAGATCACGGAAACTCAGGTCAACATTTCTTATTTCAGCAGCAGCCGTGCTTTTGTTTTCTTTCCGTTGTTCTTTCGACCCGCTGCCCATTACATATGTACATACATACATATATTCATATATAAGCTTTGCATTGTTGGCTGCCCATTACATATGTACATACATACATACATATATACATATATAAGCTTTGCATTGCCGGCAGCGTAACCAAGAAAACATTTCCAAACAAAGAAACTAGGTGTTTAATCCCGCCAATCTCAAGTGACCACTATAGCAAAGGCCGCCACGGCCATTACAAAGACAAAAGCGACAACTCCGTGAATCCTAGCACCGGTCCTTCGTCAAGGTTCACTCGTTCGACCACTAAAGTGGCTGAAATTGCCATGGACGTTACTTTGAGGAAGTTCATTTCCACGACAGCCCGGGTTAGCCAATTCGTAGAAAATATCCACACTCCAAGCGCCCCTGCAACGGAAAAGTTTTCTCCAGGCATGTGCCAAGTCCATCGGGACCAAATCCGGGCCCTGTGGGAAAAAGTGAAGAAAAGCTATGAAAGCTGCTCCGACCTTCTTGCCAAGTCTTCCGACAGTACTCCAACCGCGACAGTGCTGGAATCACAGTACAGCGACTGTTATTCCGTTTACTTGAGGTGTGTTGTCCAGCTTCAGGGCATAATAGATCAGACCGCTTCTCAAGCCGCATAGCCTTCCGTCAGTGTTCATACACCCCCTTCTACGGGTTGTCGCCTGCCACCGGTGGACACCGAAGTCTTCACTGGTGACTACCTTCGGTCGCCCACGTTCAGAGACCTTTTTACAGCGATATATATCCAAAATTCGCGTCTCACACCGGTGGAGAAGTTGTTCCACTTGTTATCCAAAACAAGTGGCTGCGCATGCAACTGTTTTTAAAGACCCGCTAACCAACGAAGGGTTTATCTCCGCGTGGCTAAGCCTCACCAACCGATTCGAGAATCGGCGGCTACTAGTCAACAACCAGTTGAAAGTCCTTTTCAAGATCCAGGCTTTCCCCCAAGAGTCCGGATCCGCTTTGAAGGAGCTTCAGAGCACTATCTAGATGTCTTCCATTTAGATTGCGGCTTGAGACTTGGGTCTTTTCATCTACATGATTTCCTCCAAGCTACCAAAGCTCACTCTGTCGATGTCGGAACAGTCTGTCCACAATAAATTAGAAGTCCCAACTTAGAGACAGATGGATTCCATCCTGACTGAGCGCCATCGCACGTTGGAGGCCATCGAGGACATATGGCCTAGCATTTCGGTTCAATTTCCGCCAAGGTCGCCAACTGCCAGCGCCCAAGCGCGCAGGCTCAATCCGTACGATGCCAGAGTGACTCCAGCCCGAAGAGGGTGCGATCTCTGTTCCGGGGAGAACCATCCTGTTCGCTTATGTGCGCGTTTCCTTATTATGGATGTTCATGGTCGCTCCGATTTTGTCAGAACTGTTTTGCCCGAGGCCACCAGCAGCGGAACTGCACTAGCTCCCACTCCTGCTTCATGTGTCGTGGTCGAAATCACACTCTGCTTCAACCAGACAATCTAATTGCTAACGCACGTACACCCGCTCCGTCTAGTCAAAGACCCTCACCTGCCTTGAGAAACGTGAAAGGCTCCGCCGACGACTTTATGGCAGCCATTAGTCGAGTGTATGTGTTTTCCACGCGTATTTCGCACGCAACCGAAATTTCAAAGGACAAACTCTTTGCCACTTAAAGTGCAGCCCTCTTAGAAGGCAGGCCTACCCGAAGTCCTGAGTCCTACCGTTGCAGGGTCTGCGCCGAAATCCACCCACTTCGGAAATGCCAACAGTTCCTCCTCCACGAATATTACGAGAGAACTTGTCGCAGTGGTGACCATTGCGAGACGTGCAATCGGGACCACCAAACGCTCCTACATATGCACGAAAATCTAGTGCACGTACACCGATCGCCTCATCGAGCGCCTCCGTACTCCTAGTTCGCACATTACAGTCCATCACTCTTCCTCACTCTTCTTATGTTATACTTTTCATCTAGATCCGTCATCAGATGTCTCCACTTTCACACGGCTACGATACTCCGGGAAAGCAGACGTACTCGTACTAAGTCCTACCAAAGCCGAGTCTGCTACGGTATCCCTCCGCTACGGAAAATCGATGCCTCCTCGGATCAACTACCAAATCTCCAGTATGTACCCGGTTCCGCCACCCTACCGCCCTTCTCGCCGCTCCTCCGTCACTCCAAAGTGCTCGCCAGCTGATCCTGGGCCTACGTCAGCCTCTCCACGGTACCCTTCAGCATCCTATGGCTCTCCTCATCGCTCCAGCGTCGTAGCATCTACGTTTTGTTGCAATCTGAGTAATTGCAAGGGGGGGCGGAATGTTCACGCCAGGAGGCGGCACCTGTAGCCCCTCTGCCCACCGAGCTATCAAAAGCTCGCCCGATCTTTCACTCCTGTTATATATCCGACCTCCGTACGCTGGCCATCGCTCGCCCGCTCTTCGCTCTTCAGTTCACCCAATCTTCGCTAGCGGCTGCCCTAGCTTAGGGACGGCAACGGCGCTCTCCACCTCTCGGCTCTTTTGCTCTCGGTAGGTCGTACGGCCCTTATGCTAAGCTAAGGGCCTCTGCTCTATCCGATCTCCTCGCCGCTAAATGAAATTCGGGAACACTCGCCTTCGATCTCCCACTCTCGCTTTAGCAATGTAAAGCAGACGGGAGCATGACACTATTTCTAAGCTTATGTTAGTTCCGAAATAAATGCTCAATAAACCACTACGGGCGCTCCTGCCAATATTTACATTGTCAACCCCGCATTTTTTTTTATGGGTTTTCTTCGTGGAATATACTTCTACTTTTCTGGATTCTTTAGCTGAGGATATTCTTGCCACCCCCTACATAAACAACATAAAAAAAAAAAAATCAAGAACCTTAGGAATAGAAACATCAGTATTCGAAACCTGCAGTAGGGTTGGTATGAGGGTGCTTGTGGTATAGTGTGGGGGCCATGGTCGCGTGATATCGCCGTCAAGCATTGCTTCGCGCGAGGTAAAGGCCGCCTATTTTGCACGTATTCTTCTCTCCGTCTCCGAGTCCTCAGGGTTCTCAAAAAGCGTGCCGCGAATTTTGATGTCGCGTCGCAGGCCTCCTGCTTGCCTAGCATGGTGGGAACCAAGTGGTCGGGTGCGTAGAAATCTTTCTTGTCGTGCTTCCGGCTAATCCAGCTGCTGGAGTCCGGGATTAGGCGGTGAGTCCATCGATCTTTGGTTGAGCTGTACCACTTTGCTTGCGACCTGGAGATGGTCCTAGGTCTGCCGGTACGCCGAGCCTTGCGCTAGTTCGCCTATCGGAACAATCCCCGCGATGATCATTGCCGCATTGTCAGATACGGTCCTAAATGCACACGCTACCCTTAGCGCGCACTGGCGGTAGGTGGCTTCTACTCTGCGCATGTAGCTTCAGACTTTACACGTACCTGCCTATATGGAGCTGCATAAAGTAGTTGGGACGTGACCACGCTAGTGAGCAACTTTCTCTTCCACTAATGGGTAGTCCTCCCACCTGGATCTCCGCTGTCTCAACGCGCTTCCTGCTCGAAATCAGGACTGCTTCGGTTTTCTGCGAAGCTAGCTCCAGCCCGGCAACGGCGAGCCAGGAATCGACAGCTCGAATCGCGCTGTTAGCAGTTGTTTTAGCTGCGGCCAGCTCCTTAGCTACCACAACCAGCGCTACATCATCGGCAGTTCCTCCATCTTGTACCTGCAGTGGCCAAGCTGGTGACACTTTCTTCCAAAACCCAACTGGTTTGGAGCGAGTCCATCGGCGCGCTCTATAATCTTCTCGAATACCTTCACGATCGTGTCTAGGAGGCAGATGGGTCGGTATGAGGTGAGTTCTTCAGCTGGCTTGCCCGGCTTGGGGAAGAGCCTTCGGACCCAGGGAGAGTAGCAGCTTGGTTGCCCTGTTGGGGATTGAGTCGGCGCCTGCTACCTTCCTATTTTGCAGGTTCCTCTCTGCCCCGAGGACTTCTTACTTCACGACTAGGCATATCTTCCCAGTGTTGATGTTCCCAAAGGTGGCGATTGGTTGTCTTTTTGGAAAGATGTATTTCCGGAGCTCATTCACTTCAACGTTTTTTTAGTGCTCTTGTTTCGTCACATAGCTTAAGGTATCATTCTCTACTACTTGCTCGTATCATCTTTTTAGGGCCTCGCTTGCGGTTCGATAAATCTCGCTGCAGGCCGGGAAGTTCGAAGAATTACGCGACCTCAGGACTTGTCTTTTGACTCGAAGAAAAGCGGAGCGTATTATTGCGATATTCTCGCTTTATCAGATAACGGGAGCGTGGTGCTTGCGGAACACCCTCCGTTTCTGCATGCTAGCATTGCCCGCTTGCTCCACGGCGGTTGCTAGCTTGTTGGCAGCATCGTTGGCGCCTTGGCTTTGACTATGAGAGTGCCCTGCCGGTACGCCTTATCGGAGTGTGGCGGGACCGTTCGCTCCGACGTCCTCCTTCCAAGTGTGACCTGGTTGGCCTCGTTATCACTGGCCTTGTTAATGTCAATTGACCCATCTTCCGCTCTACTGAATGTCTGCTTATACCCTCGTTGAAGAACCCGATGTCCAGGGAGGCAAAAGCTTCAGGACGAAGCGGCCTCTTGCGGTTGTTGACGGTGAACCCCAATAATGGGCCCAGGCGTTGAAGTCGCCGCCAACTACGACATTGGTTCCTCCTTTGATGTCGCTGGTGAGCCCGTCGATCACTGCGCGAAAATTCTCCAAGGTGAGGTTCGGCACTATGAAGTAAGTGAACACTCACACCCCTTCCACTCTTTCGCGAACGAATCCGACTGCCACCTAACTTCGGACAAGTGTGAGGGCCCCTACCACACAGCGACCGGGCCGCCTTGCAAGAGCGGTCTGCGACCCACTTGGCTGCTACAGACTCTGTAGGGTTCACTGCGTCCTCCGAGCCAAGCTGGCATATTGTCTATGAAAGCAGATCCTGCACTGCTTTGTAGTGGTTCAGGTTTAGCTAAATCAACTGCACTCAGGCATATGGTTCCCGATCACGCTGTTAGAGGCTGGATAGCCTCTGCCGCGTGCCGCTTTTTAGCCGCTGTGCATTTGACGCTAGAGGCTCCCTACTACATGCGGCAGCCATGCGCCCTGGCTCTCCAAATCTAATGCAGCATCCGCTTCTGTCTAAAGGGCCCTTGCAATAGACTGCAATATGCCCAGGTTCCAGGCATCCAAAATAAGTGGTTGGACCTAGTCTTTCCAGGATCCTGCAGATCGTCCATCCTATCAGCAATTTAGGAGCAGGTTGCCGTTGTTGCTCCGGCAAACCTTGAAGCACCCCAAGCCTGACAATTGCTTGTCGTCTCTTCTATTCACTATAGCGAGCACCCCGCTGTAAGACCTGCCGCTCTACCGGTTCTTGTCCACGCTCTGCGTGCTCCAAGCGCAATTAGGGAACAGTATACTTGCGACCCTCTACGGTTTCCTGCAGTGGGGGCTTGCAACTCCTTCTTGCTCTTCCCTCATTTGTCAAACGCGCCAATACCGATTTGGTCTCAAAGGGATTTCCGCCCCAACCCGCCTAAGCGAGAGATCGGGATTTGCCATTGCGACCTTCCTGAGCTTCGGAGAAAAAGTTAAAATCAAATTAAAATTTGAAATACCTTAATATTAATAAACTGTCTGTGCCAGCATTAGGAACTCTTCGGCCAGCCGGTCAACAGCAACCAGTGAACCTGTCGTTCACATCCACCAACTTTTCTTAAACTGCGCGGGAACACTCGTGACGATTAGAGAAGCCGCCTTTTATTCATCTGAGCTTATAATTTTTTTTATATATTATAGTAGGTTCATAATCCAAGCGGACGTGTTCGAAATGTACAGTTATTCAAGAAACTGCAGAGCACATCGACTTATATAAATAAATTTGTGTAAATTCTGAATGGTCTAACTAGTGTTGGAATGACTTTTATTGACGAAAAAATCCTTGAGAATTTTTGTTTATTTTCTGCGTGGGAAGTACAAGGTGTTATCCAAATTGATCGATTTAAAGAATCTGGTAGAACGGCAAGGCTTAAATGCCAGCGGAGTGATCCGTGGAACGGCGAAAAATTTGTCAAGAAACAGTTTGACTTAGTCAGCATTGACAGGCAGCTAATATTTGCGTATACTCCGCAGCAAAATAGGGTTGCGACACGGCGAACGCTAGTGGAGATGTCAAGATGGTCAAGGTGGTCAGGCAGTCAGGAAGGGCCTGAAACAAAAAGCTAAATGAGGTAGTGGTGAATATGGAATTCGCTACCTGTGACAACGAGCCGTGTTTGTACAACCACTATGCAAAAGGTCGACGATATACATATAACTTGCCAATCGCATAAGGCATCTGGGCGTGGAAATCGAATAAAAACCCTTAGCGTACACACGGTGTTCTTCTTTTCTTACTTCGAATTCTGCCCCTCAATATGAGAAATTTAAGTCGCTTAGTACCAAAGTAGGCGCAATAGCAATGAAAAATATGGCTTCAGTAAAGATATAATGGCAGTTATGCGTTCTCGTCTATTTGACAATATAGACCAAACAATACCTGCATTTATTACAACATCCTATGATATAGCCGAAAAAACTAATACTGTTATGTATTACCAAAATTACCCACAGCGCTGTGGAAATGGTGGTGGTGGCAATTATAGAGGTAATATATATGCCGTAATCTTAACAGAGGCGTCCAACGGTTTTACAATAATATTTATAACAACACAAGCTCTAGAGGTGGTTTGAACCGCGGAGGATCCAATAGAGGAAAAAGAAATAATAATCAAGTACGAGATACACAAAGTAATTCGGAAATCGCTCAAACCCCCATTGAGCAACCAAACATACAATTTCAACATAAATCTAAATCTCAGCAGCAAAATATAAATAAAGAACCAAAGAAATAATGAACCAATAAAACTATTAGTAGATACTGCAGCTAACATCTCAATATTATAAGACAATAGCTTATGATCCGAAATCGATCAAGCTGTTGCCGGCATAATTTAAGTTTAAATCCATTTTATCGTTTATTTAAAAATAATCTGTTTACCTTTGATGTATCGGTAAAAGAATTATCGATAAGGTTGTTATCCTTTGTCACTCATCCCAAAAAAGGACGCCATCACTTAGTTGGCAAAGAAGAGAGGAAAAAGACAAAGCCGAAAATAAATAATTTTATTTCAAAACTACTGCTACCCGTCTGTGGCTGTTTTTCTGTGGTGTGCTGCTATAAAACCAATGAAATCTCTCACCAACTACATTTTTAAAAACTTTTGTGTCTATTCTTTACGAAGCGACGATTTCAAAATTAGCCATAACATTGTGAAATTGTGATCGCATCCCTTTCTGGAACGTTAGGTGAGCAACTCGTAATCTGCAACCAGAGCAAGCTAACGCACTCGAAGTTACACACACAAATTGCAATCAGAACACTCAATTTGTTTCTGCCACATGCAAACTCACATAACCTCAAATTAAACAGTTATGCGCGAAGAAGCATGCAGAATTTACCAGAAAAAGTCGACTGGATCTGAGGAAAGCTGGGTTCAGTGCGACGTTTGCGACGGCTCACAATGGGGCATTCTGCCTAAACACGTTGCAAAAATCATAACCTTTGAAATAAATTTTCTAGTTTTTTGAAACCTTTACCATTGTAAAGTAGATACCCACAGAATTTGTTGGTGTAAAAATGGACTTGCCACGCCCACCAGAAATGGGCGCATAAGAGGGTCAAACACAAAATTTCAAAATTTTCAACTTTAAAATAAAAATAAAAATATAAAAAAAAATTCTACGCATATTTTAATGTTAATATTATTTACTTAATTTTACTTAATTAATATAAAAAAAAGTTTAATTAAGCTAAAAAAATATATATATATATATTTTCAAACTTTTTGATGAATATTGTGGTTTTCTACATTTTGGTCAAGGAAAATTATTTAGGTTCATAAAAAAGTTTGCAACAATAGTTTAAATTAAATAAAATTTATAAACGAATAGAAAAATGTTAAAAGTTTTAATAATTTCGAAGTCAAATTTAAAATATGCGGCGTTAAACACAGAAGAAAACTCTCAGTTTGACGCATACGGTTCATGGAATTTCCATTGCCAACGAATAACTACGAACCAGATACGAAGAAAAGAATTCAAGAGCCACTTAAAACTGAACTGGGTCTATTGGTAGATCTTCCGAAGCAAGGCTTTGGAAATACCAATGACGGAAAGACGTAGAGAAAATTTTTTAGCAACTTTGAAGTTACATCCCGTATAATCGAAGTCGATAATGAACTCATTAAAAGAGTCGACGTTTTATTAAGTGTGGTAAGCTGCACAGAAAAATTGATCCAAAAAAGTTTGGCAAGTATGCTGCGGAGACATCCAACATTCTGAAGGAGAAATACCCAAATAAATTGTTAACACCAACGGTGCACAAGGTGCTGGATCACGGCGAAAATATCCTGGAGTATCAGTGTCTACCAATTGGCGAGCTATCTGAAGAGGCACAGGAAGCTAAAAATAAAGATTATAAAAGGTACAGATACTCAAATACGTGCAAAATTTCAAGGTCTCGACAAAATGAAGAAGTTTTTTAATATGCTGCTGGTGTCATCGGATCCAAAAATTTCCTCTATGAGACATGTCCGAGCTATGCCGGAATAAAAAATAACTTACTCGCCCGATATGGTGGCTTTATTTGAGAACGTTAAGGACGACGTAAATAATCCAAACATTGAAGTAGAAGCCGTTGAATAATGTAAACTAATAAATTTATTACGATTTTTGGCAAAATCACTTTTTTTTTTTTAATTAAACTATAGTTACGTTAAAAAAAAGCAAACCTGAAATCAATAAAAAAAGTGTTGCATATCTTAGGGGGCTGATGAAAACGCAGAGTTAACTTGGAAAAACTTCAAATATCTCACAATTTTTTTTAATTAATTAAGAAATATTTAAGAGATTTTTTGATGTCGTCAAGAAAGGTGGCACGCGCTGGCATCGTAGTTAGAAGTCTATGTTCTGTTTAAAAATAAGGAAAAAGTAGGTGTCATTTCAAAACAATTTTACAAAAATCTGAAATTTCAAATTAAATTTTTTGATGACACAAAATTATTGGCATTATATCAGAAAATTTGGGAATAATTACATTAACTACACTACCATTATAGTTACTTAAATATTGATAGTCAAATTTTCCCTACATACTAAGTTTTTCGCACATTTTTTTTTTTCAAAATTGTGTCAACTTTGCGCGTCTCTATAAATTCCAAAAAAAATCATTAAGTTTTTTAGTTTTCACATTTAAAAAATAGAATTAATTTCAACAAGTCAAAAAGTGATTTTTGCAACGAGTTTTGGCAGAATGCCCCAGTGTGCGGCTGGTATCATTTTCACTGCGCAAGCGTTGACGTCGACCACAAATCAACCCGACCGCTTCACCGCTCCATCAGCTGGCCAAAACAAGCTAATGCAGCAAGTAGACGCTCTCATCGACATGAAAGAGCACGTCGAAGTCCCGAAAAAACCAAAACCAAATCATGCTCGACATGTTGGAAGAAAAAAGAGCTTCCGAACAGAGATTTATCGAGGAGAAATATAAAATTCTACTCCAGATGAACGTGCTTCCCGGATCGCCACATGGATCGTTACAGACGACGCCCGCGTCCCCCTCAGGCTCCCAAATCGCCGCCAGACAAGCTATACCAAGGGATCTGCCTCCGTTTAGCGGAGACCCCGAGGAGTGGCCAATGTTCATCAGTACATTTGACCATAGTACTTCAGCAGCAGAATCCTCTAACGTCGAAAACATGCTTCGTCTTCAAAAGTGCCTTAAAGGAAGGGCACGCGAAATGGTCAAAGATAAGCTTTTGCTTCCTGGTTTGGTACCGGAAGTAATGATTACGCTGAAAATGTTCTTTCATTCTAGAGAGGATGATCGAACGGGTGAAGAAGCTTCCGCCACCCAAGGAAAAATTAGAACTCATAATAGAGTACGCGCTCGCAGAACGCAATATTTGTGCCACAATAGAAGCGTGCAAGCTGGATGCGCACCTAAACAACCCGATGCTTGTAAAAGAGTTGGTAGGCAAACTTCCAAATCATCACAAGCTAACCTGGGCAATGCACCCACGCAACGAAACAGTTTCCTGCATTAAGGCTTTTAGCGACTGGCTCTATCAAATAGCATCAAATCCACAAATCATTGGGAAACGCAATGCGACCAATTTAAATCCAGCACTGTGGAACAGAGGTGGCAAGTTGCAAAAGCTGGAAGGGCTTGCTTCCGTTGCCTTAAGGTTCACCGAAACAATTGTCGTCCAAGGGATTGTGGAGTGAACGGCTGTACAAGGAAACATCATCCACTACTCCACTCGGAAAACGTTCCCAACACATCCATAAACACGATAAATCAACAACACGTAAGCACGCACCAAAGCGACGTAGAGGGTAACCAGTTTTTCCGCATCGTGCCCGTAACTTTGCATTCCGCCGCTAAGAAAATCGACACTTTCGCCTTTTTGGACGAAGGATCCTCCGTTACCTTAATGGACGCGACAATTTTCGACAAGCTGGGTATAAAAGGTTCACCGTCACCGATATGCTTACAGTGGACTGGAGAAACCACTTGATTTAAAGAACCTTCTGTGCGCGCATAAATTCAGATTTCCGCGGAAGGTTCAGAATAACGGTTGTGGCTCAACAGACCGTAAAAAACATCGCGCTGCCAAAACAAACCGTCGATATAGACGAACGCAGTAAGTATAGCTCTCTGAAGAACCTGCCACAAAAGTCTTATTTTGCGCAGCCAACGTTGTTAATCGGAACGAACAATTGGAAAATCGCCGTTCCTCGCAGGATATGCGAAGGCAAGTGGAACGATGTTAGTATGTTAGGATGGACCATTCAGGGATAAACAAACTGCAAATGCAACGTTTCCATGCACCACTGCGAGTGCAATTGGCAAGAACTTCACGATCAAGTCAAGGAGCAATTCGACCTCGATGTCATCTTGCCTAAAAAGCTCCTATCGAGCGAGGACAAACGAGCAGTCAAAATACTGAAGCAGACGTGCCACATCAAATCTGGAAGTTACGAATTCGGGCTCACATGGCGGAACGTTCTTGAAAAGCTCCCCGAGAGACGAGTTACCGCTCTAAAGCGTCTGCAATGCATGAGAAAAAGGATTCTGGGCGAACCAGATCCGTACACCAAAATCGACGACCAAACCAAAAATCTTTTTGTAGAAGGATACGCCAAGCAACTATCCGACGAGGAGGCTGCGAAAGAGGAAGATCGCACTTGGTACTTACCCATATTCATAGCCTTAAACCCGAATAAGCCAGGAAGAATTAGGCTGGTTTGGGACTCGGCAGCGAAGACGAATGGAATATGCCTCAACGACCTTCTGCTGAGCGGAACGGACTGCTTAACCCCTCTTATCGACGTTCCCTTAAGAGTCGGAAAAGTCGCTGTAAGCGGCGATATCGCCGAAATGTTCCACAGGATCAACATTCGCCATGAGGACATGCATGCTGAGCGCTTTCTCTGGTACGATGCTAGCCAGGATAAAATAAATACCTACGTTATGCGAGCCATGACCTTCGGAACTAGTTGCGCTCCATTTATGGCCCACAACGTGCGCAACAAAAACGCCGAGGTGCACCAACATCAATTCCGATTAGCCGTGGAAGCGATTCAGCGTGCGCACTACGTCGACAACTTTATCGACAGCATGAACAATGAGCAGGAAGCCATCGAAATATCCAACCAAGTCAAAGAGGTTCACGCCATAGGCGGATTCGAAATTCGCAATTGGACGTCAAATTCCAGATCAGTTCTTTCTCATCTAAAGAACGACGAAGACACCGAAAATCAGAAGCCAGTCCAGTTTAGCGATACAGAAAAGGTTTTGGGTATGTACTGGGACCCACATAACGACACTTTAAGTTTGTTTGCAGACTCTCAAGACTGAAGCGAGACGTCTTTATTAATTCTGCAGTCCCAACTAAGAGAGAAGTCCACCAGGTCTTAATGTCAATTTTGATCCCTTGGGCTTGCTATCGTCTCATAACATCGGGCTAAAAATCCTTTTGCAGAAAATCTGGCGCGCAAATATTAACTGGGACGAAGAGCTGCCAGAGTCATTGGTGGAGGACTGGAACCAGTGGAAGCTGTTTCTGTCTCAAGTCGCAACGCATTCCGAGATGCTACTCCATGGGGATACCTGAGCAAGCCGCATCGCCTGCATACGTTTGTGGATGCCAGCGAACACGCTTATTCCGCTGCCTGCTACCTGCGTGTATCGCAAAAATACAAGTTCGACGTAATGCTCGTGGTCGCGAAAAGCAAAGTTGCGCCCCTAAAACCACTGTCCATTCCACGCATGGAGCTCCAAGCGACAGTGATGGGCTCACGCTTGGCGAAAATGATCGACAAAGTCCGTAACCTTCGAGTCGACAGTACTACTTTCTGGTCGGACTCCCGTACCGTTCTACAACGGTTGGTTATGACCCTCGTCACTTTCAACAGTTCGTGATGCACAGAATTGGCGAAAACTTGGAAACCACTCGAGCGGATCAATGGCGATGGATCCCGTCGAAACTCAACGTTGCGAACGGGGCTACAAAAGTTATCAACAACCCTCGGATGGACACTTGGCTTTACGGGCCCGAGTTTTTGAAAGACGAACCCAATACGTGGCCAACGATTCCCTCCAAGCCAACGGAGGTCGATACAACTGAATTACGAAAACAAATCTTCACAACTCATAAAGCGGCCAAAGTTCAACTCGATGTTGAATATTTTTTTGATTGGTGCCGCCTTTACAGAGCCGTTGCAGTAATGTTCCTGTATATTCAGCGACTGCGAGCCAAATGCAGCAGGACCGACATGCCCAGTTCGGTAACTACAGTTCACATCGAAGAAGCACAGACAATGCTATACAAGGAAGAACAGGGACTCGAGTTCGCAGATGAAATCAATTCTTTGAAGAGTCAAAAACCAATAAGCGCGAAGAGCAGATTGACCGGATTAAACGCATATCTAGACGACAAGGAAATCCTTCGTACTAAAGGGAGAGTGAACGCCATTGAAAACTCTACGGACTGGTGTCACCCGAGAGTCGAGTAACATTTTTGTTAATTCGATTTTATCATGAGAAATATCATCACCTCGCCCACGAAAACGTCATAAATGACATAAAATCGAATTTTTATATTTTGCGGCTAAGAGTACTCCATAAATCCGTTAGAAAATCCTGCCAAATATGCAAAAATCGCAACGCTACGCCACAGCCTCCACAAATGGATGCAATTCCAAAAGACAGGTTGGGAAGTTTTGAAAAACCGTTCACCTTCACTGGCGTCGATTATTTTGGGCCAATTCTTGTCAACGTTGGAAGACGCAAAGAGAAGAGATGGATCGCGCTGTTTATCTGCTTGACCTTGCGTGCAGTTCACTTCGAGATCGCCCACAGCCTCGATACAAGTTCCTGCGTGATGTGTCTGACAAACTTCATGGTACTTCGCGGCACACCAAGAGAAATCTACTCCGATAATGGCACCAATTTCAAGGCTTCTGAAAAGGCAGTGCGAGAAGAGTTAATCTAGATTGACTTGGATAAAATAGCCGTTAAGTTCTACGGCATTGTATGGCGATTTAACCCCCCAGGCGCCCCACACATGGGCGGAGCTTGGGAAAGATTGGTCCGCACTACCAAGACAGTCCTTAAACACATCTGCCCGAAGTATTCATTCAACGACGAGAGCCTGAGAAGCGCTCTAATGGAGACGCAATCCATCATTAACTCACGTCCGTTAACCTTTGTCAGCATCGACTCTGAGGACGACTCCGCGCTCACTCCGAACCACCTGTTAATGGGATTATCAAACAGATACAAACCGATCAACCCGGAGCACCTGAATTTGAGAAGTCACTGGAACGAGGCTAAACGCTTTGAAGATCGTTTCTGGCAACATTGGGTGAAAGAGCTTACACCGATGCTAGAGGAACAAAATGGTTCGAGAAATGCCCGCCGATTTCAGTCGGAAGCATAGTCATCATCGTCGACGAGAATTTGCCCCGAAATCTATGGCTTAAAGCACGAGTAACCAGCACTATAACAGCCAAGGACGGCCAGGTTCGTCGAGCTACTATTAAAACTCAACAGGGAATTCTCGATCGACCAGCCACCAAGATCGCGGTTCTAAATGCATTTTATCGTTTATTTAAAAATAATCTGTTTACTTTTGATGAATCGGTAAAAGAATAATCGATAAGGTTGTTATCCTTTGTCACTCATCCCAAAAACGGACTCCATCACTTAGTTGGCAAAGAAGAGAGAAGAAAGACAAAAGTTTTTAAGCGGTGCTGCGCCACGCTTACAAAAAATATATAAACGCATTGATTCGGGAGCTGAAAATAAATAAACATATTGCAAAACCACTGCTACCCGTCTGTGGCTGTTTTTTTGTGGTGTGCTGCTATAAAACCAATTAAATCTCTCGCCAATTGCACGTACCATTAATTGACTACCACCGTGAAGAGTAATCTGGTGAGCAAATTGGATGAGGAGGCGAGAGAGTATGCAGTCGTATGGGAGTATTATCGGATGGCGTTCGTGCTACTGCAAACCTCTGAAGGCGGTGAGGCGACCACATGCTCTTAAAAGGCCGTGTTGGTCGATAAATGGAAATAGATTAGCGATCGGACTTGACACTAGAAGAGGCTTTTTCCCTGCTAGATGTTTTTGTTCTTGGCCGTATGCTCTGCGCTGCGCAATGGATATCAAAGCTCTCTCTGCCTCTCGGATTTTATCCCTAGTGGGTGTTGAACTGGGCGAGATCGAGCTCATGCGGCAGCGTTTCAGGAAGCGCAAAACACCACCAGAGTTGATTGTCCGCTGGCACATGTAGGGATACGCCTTGACTGGCTAAATCGGCGGAGTTTTGTTCGGATGTGTGCCCAACAGTCGACTGGTGTTGCTGAGTAATCTTGGCAACTCTGTTGGCCACAAACGTGGTCCAGTTGCAAGCAGCCTTTCTTTACCAGGATAGAACATTAGTGGAATCTGTCCAGCAGCGGAGAGCGGATTTGGCTGTCGGCAAATGCGGAAGGATTGCGGTTATCACGTCGGTTAAGAGCACGGCACCACAGAGCTCTAGCCGGGGGAGGGAGACGGTTTACACCGGAGCAACTCGCGTCTTGACTGTCAGCATACAGGTGATGATCCTATGGCCCATCTCGACGCGGACGTAGATAGCAGCTCCATAAGCCTTTTGAGACGCGTCACAAAAACCGTGATGCTCTATGGATATCCCCGGTTGATACCCGACCCATCTCGGAA
The DNA here is from genome assembly GCA_008042575.1 of Drosophila watanabei. NCBI lineage: Eukaryota > Metazoa > Arthropoda > Insecta > Diptera > Drosophilidae > Drosophila > Drosophila watanabei. The sequence continues at coordinate 6,384 of VNJS01006007.1, read as the reverse complement.
CGCGGATCTGGTTGAGTTCGGAATATTGCTGTAGGAAGGATTGCCACCCCTGACTCATTTCAGTGGGAAGCTTCTAGTCCCAACTCAAGTCTTTCAACCAGATCTCCTGCATAAACATTTTGGAACGAATAATGAAAGGAGCTAGCCACCCTGCAGGATCAAACAACTTCGCGATATGGGATAAAACTTCCTGCTTAGTGTAGGCAGGTTCAGATACCATTCTGGAGGCACGAAATAGAAATCGTCGGCATCACTCCCCATCGAATACCGAGCGTCTTGGCCGTATTTTCGACATCAATGTCGAGGAATTCTTTATGTAGAAGGTGCTCTGTTGAAATATCGCTTAAAATCTTATATGCCTCTAATGAGCCCATTACAAGAGCTTTAATCTTTTTTAATAAATTGCCACCTAACATGCGAATGGACCCAACTACTCCAAAACATTTAGTTAAAAAGGCATTGTATTTATATTTAGCCTCTATTGTAATTAATTAATTTAGTAAGTAGCCAGTTAAGGATTCTGTCTGTTGGCGAAATAAATAAATAAATAAATAAATAAAATGCTCTCATGGTTGGAAGTCAATTTTTTAATGGAAACCCGGCGGAGCTTGTAGCTGCTTGCAACTCTTGTATGGAATTTTTGGCATCGGTCACGAAATTTGTCCCGGCCAGCACATCATCGACATACATATGCTTTTGAATAATGCGGCTGGCCTTTGGAAATGGCACTTGGATGTCCTTTGCCAGCTGTTGCAGCACTCGAAGACCGAGGGCCCGAAGTTGACCCCGAAGGTAACTGTTTCCAGCTCAAAATCTCAAATATCTCCTTCTTTATTTCGGAACAGAATTCTTTAAAAGGGGGTATGCTGGGAATTAACCCAGATCTGACGGTACATTTTAGTAATGTCCGCATTGAAAACGTATTGGAAATTCGTTCACTTCAGAATTTGAATGGTCAAATCGGATTGGAGGACTGGACCAGCATGAAGAATATCATTTAAGCTGGTTCCATTTGCCGAAGGGCTTGATGCGTTGAATACAACGCGGAGCTTTGTAGTGGTGCTTTCGGGTGCGGAAGATAGTAGGTAGGAGCACTGTGAGTAGGCGGTACTTCTTTGATTTGACCCAGTTTAAAATACTCTTGAATCACGCTGTCATATTGCTCTTTTAGGGCAGGGGGATTCTTGTTTCTAAGAAACTGAGCCAACGCAATGGACCTTGAATATCCTAGATTGGATCCAGAGTTTTCGGGGTCACGGAACGGGAGCGTCACCACGTACCTCCCGCTTGCCAGCTTTACCAGCTGGACTGGTAGATCCTCCAGCGCCTAGGAGTGAGCCGCAGATACTCCTTCGAGTGCCACTCAACATAACCGACGGCAATAGGTCGGCTCCGATCAGGATGTCGATCTGTGAGCTCTCAAAGAATGTGGGGTCTGCCCATTGGAGAGAGGGCGTCGACGTTCGCCGTGCCTAACAGAACGGCGGAAGTGCCAGAGGCGAAGTAATTTTGCGCCGTGGAAGTGCTCGCGGATGCATTTCGGCTAGAGGGTCTCGAGATTTGCTGTGTAGGGGGCGAGGCGGTTGAGGATCCCGCATTTTCGGAACTCGTGCTGCCGCGATGCAGCAGCGTATGGTGTCTCCCTTTGCACGTGAAGCAGCTGTGTGTACTGGTGCAGTCACGTAGAAGTCTCGCGAAGCAGTCTCGCGAAGCAGTTTAGGCATAGTTGCTTCTTCTTGATGTAGCCGGAACGCGCGTCGATGGACGGTCTTGAAGCGCTTCCCACGCCGAAGCGAACCCGTCATTTGTTAGAAGGGATTTCGAAACGTTGGCTTTCGCTTCACCGCTCGTCTTCGTAGGAAGATGAAACAGCTTCTCGACCGGTGTCAGCCTGGGGTTGTTGACATATACTGCCATGAACAGGTCCCGGAAGGTGGGCCATCGGAGGTAGGCCCCGTCGAAAACTTTCGTATCGCAAGGCGGTAACCGGCAACCAGACGAAATTAACGGCTGGGATGGAACTTGAGGCTTGGGGCGTCACTCTGTCGATACTATCGCCAATAAGTGCTGCACATGACTCGTATACGGAATTACAGTAGCCATATTTTGACTGTAGCAGCGGCAGTATGCTGAGGGATCCTTCTTGGGCAATTAGATCAGAACACGTTTTGTACTCCTTCTCTACTTTGTCCCATAAGGCTTGCACTTGTTGCAGGCGGACTTGCAACGTATGTAGAGACGGAGGAGCTTGATCAGGAGTATTGATCTTGGCTTCATAACGCAATCGCTGACTGCGATAAATTTGTGCAACGCCGCGGTTGCGGCAGTTGGCTGGTCTGAGGATGCCATTGTTTTTACTGGTAGCGCGTGTTACTCTTAGGAAATCGGTTCCGGAAGCAGAGGGATTCTCTGGCTTGACTGCAAGTGAAGACTCGGTAGAAGATTTTGCCAACGGTTTGGAAATAAGGATTTTAGTAGTTGTCTTTGAGCTTGTCGACGGAAGATTCCTTCCTTTGGGACTGGATGCCGCTCTGACTGTCGGACTTGCGGACTGAGGTACTGGCTTAGCGCGAGAGGCAAGCGGAAAGCTCGGGTTGGCTTTTTGTTCTTTTCCTGGGGTAGCGGTTGGTTTCTTGTCACCCTCACTAGGCATATTCAGCTATCCCCGACAAATAGGTAGGCCTACACGCCGAACAAGTGGAAGAAAGCTTAAAAAAAAAAAAGTCAAAAAATATAGCCAGAACAAGCAGTCAAAAAAAAAAAATAGCAACTGAAGATAGCTACATTTAGGATTTTAGGAAGCGCACGGGAAATCGAAAAAAAAAATTTTAAACCCGCCAAAAAAGCTAAAAACAAGCCAGAAATAGCCATTGAGGTATTTTGGGGGACAACTGACACGACCACGAAATTAGCTTAATCTTATTGCCTTAATTTTAGTTTATATTTATTTTATTTAAAAAACAAATAAACTAAAAAAAAAAAAAACAAAAAGCTCGGAAATAGCTAACGCGTGTGGCTGCAATTGTTTACCAACAATTTAACAATTATTCGGCTAACAAAAAAAATAATTTTTTTCAAAAAAAAAATATATTTTGTTAACGTAATTAATATTATTTTAATTGTTGGTGAAGAATATTTTCTCGTCGACAGGGATCTTTGCCCGTTGGGCCCTTAGGAAGGCGCTCGGAAATGTATGTAAGTTTTGAAGCTGTGGAGTTTGCCGTTCAGCGCAGAATAGCGCGAGGCTAGCCAAAATGTATGTTTGTAAATACGTTTAGCTTGGCACAGAATAGCGCGAAGCTTGCCCAAATATATGTATGTATGGATGCAAATAGGAGTGAAAAAAAAATTAATAATGTATTAATATATATATGTATGTATATATGTACGCCAGCGGATCACAGTGAGGCGACGTAGGGGGCCGATATCGGCAAGCACTTTTGCACTTTAGAAAAGAGAAGAAATTCACTGTGGCTGGATGTATGTTATATGTATGTACATATATTACACTATTTTTTACTTTTCACTTTTCACTTTGGGAATCGGAGGGAGAGAAAAAAAGCCGTCAGAAAAATAATATGGCGACCACGGACGAATGGGCTTTGGAAGTAGTCGTACTTGTCTTTAAAAATCCGTAGAGGGGGTCACTGGAGGGGATCCGGCGATCGAAGGACCATGAACTGGAGTGGGCGGATCTCAAAGATGTTGTTTCCGGGCTGGCACTAACGATAGTTCCGGCTGGTGCTGGGGCGATGGTAGTGGCTGCTGGACAAAAATCCGTGGTCCCGTAAAAAGAAGAAGAATAGGCGGAGGTGGCGTCGACTTCACAATTCACTTTATTTAAGCTTCAATGCTTGCTTAAGACTAATCTTAGATCTAACAAAAGCAAGGGTTGAGAAGCGCCATTTGCCGGTTGGAAACGAAGGGAGCGAGCAAACGGCCGAGAGGGAGAGCGGGCGAGAGCAAGAGCGAAGGCGCTCACTCTCACATTGCAAGAAACTAAACGCCCTGTGGCGCGAACAAATACAAAAATCAAGTAAATGTTGCGTCCAAAGCGATTCAATATAGATAAATGTGTATGTATTTTAAGGGAATATATATGTATAATATAATATAATATAATAATATAATATAATATATAATAATATAATTTTCATTCAAATCTAGCTATACTATATTGATACGTATATGCCAAGAATTGAAAGCGAGGTGCAATTTTTCAGCACAAAACAATAAACAAATATTAAATTGTCTCCAACTCGAGCTTTCAATTTTTTGCACAAATACCTCTTTCTCCTGATTGCGGTATATATATATATATATATTTCCAACAGCCACTTGCCTTTGGTGAGATCCCTCGGTGATGGCTTGAGTTCGGCGCAGGATGAAATTCATTTCGCGACCGACACGAATATTGTTAATAATAAATAGCGCGCCACGGGCAATAATTATATGTTTTAATAACAAATAATTTTCAATGCACAGAAAAAAAGAAAATAATTTTTTTATTGCACTTTTTATTTGTATGTGTCACTGTCACTTTTAATTTGATGTGCCTTTTAATTTGTTGCCTTTTTTATTTAAAACAATTCTTGTCCACCCGGGGGCGCCATGAAATTTCTAAATAGTTTTTTATAATGAAAACCGAAAACTTTGGTGGCAAGAATTATTTTTATTCGGCAAGACAATAAACGAAAAGACGTGCGCTCGATCTTATTTCAACTTTACGACAATTTTTATATTTCTCACAAGAGAACTTAAAGCCTAGCTTTACGACGGTTGGCGAAGGCGGGGCGAATTCGCAACGAGCGAGAGAGAGCTTTATTGTGCTCCCGCCTTTGCCCTAAATTAACTTATACTAGACTTCAAGGCAGCAAAAAACAAATTCAAAATCAAACTCAAATGAGCCAACAGGTTTTGATATCGGCGATTTAACATTTTCTCGAAATCGGACCAAAGCGGCAAAGTCTCATAATCAGTGTTGCCAACTCTTCAGGGCATAAAAAGCTAATCTAACCCTTAAAAAAAGCTAGAAACAGCCAGAAAATTTTTATAAAAGCTAAAAATTGCGGCTAGAGTAGTAAAACAATATTTTTATATATAGAGACAATTTATTCTTCAATTATATTAGAAAACTTCAAAAATTCTTCAATGATATTTGGTTGGCAGGACGGGTAATGTTGTTCGTCTGGGAAAATGCAGAAGACGAAACCTTGTGTTTGGTTCTCTTGCATGTGTATGCAAGTTGCAAAGTTTAGTCCTGCATCTAGGCCTGTCGCGGTTTTTGTTTTTAAATTTTTGGCATTGTTAACTCGGCTGAAACTCACACTTTTAAACGCTTTGCGATTCATTTGAAAATTGTGAAATACCCTTTTTTTGAGAGATGGTTTCAAGTTCGATTCAAAATCGATAAAAATTTTTCCCGCATTTTGCTTTTGAAAACAGCTAGATATAGCGGGCAAAAAGATAAATTGGCAAATTTTTGTATCATCTTCTATCTATAAAAGAGAGCCGTAAATCGATGAAACGGTATCGATAAGGTTTCTCAAGGAGGATGCGGACTGATACGATATTTTCGGAAGACTGAACAATATATATTATTTATAAAGATAAGGCATTCGTTATCGTAAACCTTTTTTAAGCTGACCATTGCCTTCTCGTACTTGCTCTCGGTGACTCGGTAAGCTTTGATTGTTCCTAAAGCTTCAACCGAGAGACATGATATTAGATGGTTCAATTTTCCGATAACTAGAATACTGGCGTCTTTATAAACCAAAGTTTCGAAAAGACTGATGAAATTTTTAAACTCAGAATAATTTCCAATAAATTTTGGCAATACCAAATTTGGAAGTCGCGCACGAGTTGGTGCCACAGCAGCTGATCCAGGATTTTGCTATTGCTGGCTGTTTTCAAGACAGATAACAGCGATATTATTTTTGCCTTGGTAACTATACATAGTTCTTCCAACTCGTCGCCAAACTCATCGTCACTGTCGATGTCTTCTATCTTGCCTTATGTCTTCTATCTTGTTATTGTTACATTATTTTATTTGCCTTATTAATTGAAGCACTTAAGTTTTTGAGTCGACATTTTAATTCTACCTCCAAAATCGGAATAATAATAGTTTAAGTCCGAATTTGGAGCTGGGGTCGGGTTTGACCCGAAGGCCGAATGAGAGCGTCGGCTTGGTCGAAATCGGCGTTTAGGAAGTCCCTCTCGCTCGCACTCTCCCTCTCTCAACAGTATTCTACGGGACCGTGTAAAACAAAACCAAAAATAAGAGAAACCGTTGTTCTGGCTCAGTGTTCTCTTTCTTCTTCTGAGAAGCGCGTGTCTTTTCTTGCGTTTGTCAATTGCGTTTTAGCAAGTGAAAAATCTAGAAGC
>VNJS01006006.1:0-30443 GCA_008042575.1 Drosophila watanabei | reverse complement strand
TAAATCGAGACCAGGGTACTCTTCGTATTATCCTTGCGCACGCCTTTGAAGGAGAGTAGAGCAGAAGGAATGTATATTTATTAAAATATCTATCACAGGGGGTTTAATGAGTCTCAGAAATAAAAAAAAGCATGTGATTACTAAATGGCTTTGTTTACAGGTGATACATCAATCAGAAGCATAATTAAGTCGTTAAATTTAAATGATAAGAAGGCAGTTTACAAATGATCTTCCAAATGATTACTCATTCATTTAATTTAAGTGAACAAAGATCATTTGTTCCCTTTAAATTATTTAATTTACAATTTATATTAAATTGGTTAAATTAAGGTTTAACTCGATCAACTCGGATTGATCGTACAAAGGAATATTTGCGGGGGAATAACCATCAATGAACGCGTTATACAACCTCTCATATAGTTTTTTAACTTATATCATTAACTTTTGTTTATTTGGCTTTATGGCGGGGGCTTTTCATTTTATCTTCAAGTTAAGGCTGGCTGCCTGATAAAAGAAATTCCATGATTTTTAGAAGTGAATCATAAAGCCCTCCGATATATATATTTGTATGCAGTTCATTTCCGCTCTTCTAGATTCTTATAATCGTACTCACAGGCTAGTAGCACAATGGAAACGATGAGCCAGCAGACAGAGACTCCCAGGTAGACGCAGTTCCAGATCAACAATTGGTTCGTATCGAACACTGTCTCCACTTGGTCCAGATAGGTGTAATCGAATTGCTGGAAATCGTTGGGGCTCATCCTGCAGCCGCCCTTGAAGTACACATAGAAGAACACCGCCTTGACCATGCTACCGTAGGTAAAGTCATTCGTTATGTACAGCACACAGCTGTAGGCACATATCGCTGTGATGGTCAGTCCAATCCATATGCAGGCTTGAACCTGTAGAACACAAAATTATTAATTGATTAAGTTAATTAATAAATGCAATATCTTAGAAATTAAATATTACTAGTTTTAGTCATCTCTGAAAGGTGATTTTTTAACTCTATACTCTCGCTTAAAGGAGGAGGAATCTCTGGCCTTATATGTATCATCAAATTATTGGAGCTATCTGATTAAAACTCTCTTGTGGAGCAGATAATATATAATAAAATCAAAACTGATGGATTCGGACCATCAGGGTAATAATCGGTTTAAAATTTCATCATTCTATGTTTTCTAAGAGAAAAAATCATCTCAAACTAATAAAAATACTTCAGTTTACTGGTTTAAAGTCCACTCTTTAAAAGTTTATATTAATTTTTGCTTTCAATAGCCGAAATTATTAGCTAACATTCCCTATCTAGGTGCTCTTTTCAGTCTATTTGTTTACACACACGCCAATCGCAGCCACTGATTATCTGCATATCTGTTCCTCTTGAAACGGGGAATCGCACCAAATGACTCAATGCTGATTATGTGACGACTAGGAGTTGGTCAGGTGGAGCAGTACTCGTATCTCCGCTACAGCCAATTTCGGTGAGTGGTGGCAATGTCAATTCCAGTGCCTTTTCTCCCTTATCGAGTAATGGGGAATGGGGTCGGGGTCACGTTGGTGTAGCTACTTACCACTCCGAGAATTCCGGCCCAGAGTACGGCCGTTCTGAGGGAGCCAAAGTGCTTGATGCTCGGCGCCGGCGGTGAATACATTTTGTGGCGACTGTTCGATGGCTTCTGCTTTATTCTATATTCTATATTCACACGGATCGGACCGGAATCAAACTTGGATCGTTCGGGTTGAGTGCGCTTTTGCAGTATGCGACGGCAACGTCCGTTGGCCAACTGAACGATCGCCAATTATTTTCGCGACGCGCGTTGGCAACTCGTTTATTTTCACGATAACCAAGCGATAATGGCTTGGTTTGAATTACAGCTTTCGGAATGCGCCAATTGTCCGCGGAGGCTTTTACTTCTATTTCTATATTTCCCTTCGGTTCAACTCGATTTCTTGAGCCAGTATTCGTTCGCTGTTCGTTTCGTTCGTTAACTGAACGCTGTGTTTTTGGTCGAAACATTTATCGGGCCTTAACTTGAGGGCTGTGTTCTGCGTTCGGATGGTAAATATTATATTATCGGTACTGATAAGGCGGCCCCCCTTACCTCACCCGCCCAGAAAAGAGAGCCACGGCATCGGCAAACGTTTTCGCTTGGCTGAATTGTGTGGGAGAATGTGAGCTAAATCGAATGGCTATAATTGGAGCGGACTGCAATCTTATCGGACTTCTGTATTAGCACATTAGTGATGTCGCCCCTTATCGCTGCGTAAATAGTTGTATTCCGCCGCTTACCTCATTTCCCAAACATTTCAATTATTTGCAGTAGGAATTTTCAAAAGAGCGCGCGCAAAAGCGGCCTCTGGTGGCTGCTGACGGAAGCATTCTGGCATGACAGACCGGACACGTCATATGCTATCTGTTAAAATCAAGTCAATAACATAATTAATTTTAAATCGGACCATCATAAAATAAACTGCATTCATTAAAACACATTTTTAATAAGATTGTTTAACTGCGCGTTTTACTTTACTACATAAATCTCCAGTACCGTCATGCTAAACTGCAATGCTGTCATACTTTTTCTCCGTCTGAACGTGGCTGGCCGCCCGAGCAGCCGCCATTTCCGTAGCGTGCGAGCGAGACGACTAGCTGGTGCATCGCCGCGATGCCAGGGCAGCGAGCGTGCTAATGAGCGAGACGACTAGCTGCTGACGCCGAGCACGGCTGCAAGCATACGCATTTTTAACCCTAAAAAATACAGCACCGAGACTTTAGTACAGTCAAAGTGACGCCGCGACAACCCAGAACGAAGCGAGAAGAGAATTGAAAACCGATAGAGATTGTTGTTTCTGGTGCACAATAGCTGTGTGGCTGTCCGTAAAAATAGCTAGCGCGAGTAACGCCGTCGAAGGAGCCCAGCCCAGTGCCCCGCAAAAGCGCCGTTCGTCGTAATCGCCGAATAACAGAAAAGAGCGGCTTGCAGTTGCGCGTGTTGCGCCCAAAAGATTCCGTTCCGCAGACAACAGCGAAGACCCCGGCAGCCCCACCACGGCCACGGCGTGCTCACCGCACAATGAACAACCAATTGAACCCGGCCACCTACCGCAAGTTCAACAATCTGCTCAATAGCGGAGCAGTCACCGTTACCGGTCCCAGTCAGCCGCGCATCCTCAAGACGACGCGTCTAGTAGTGCCTGGCGGGGGCGGAGGCGGCGTCGCCAGCGCCTCCGCCGGCGGAACCCTGGCCCAGCAGCAGCAGGCGGGCAGCGATGCGGACACGAGCATCGACGGCCTGGCCACGCGATGCTACATCTGCGACGAGCGCTGCGAGCCGCAGACGTCGCTCACCGAGATGACCACCACCCACACCGCCACCAAGTTCCCCAACAAGCTGGCCCAGCTGGTGGGCGAGGGCTTCTTCGTGATTGTCTGCGGCGAGGATTACGTGTGCTCGCGCTGCACCAACCTGGTCAACTACTACGACCGGCTGGAGAATGACGTGGAGCGCGTGAAGACGAACCTGATCAGTCTGCTGAATAAGAAGTATGCCATTAACGACGACCTGGGAGGCCTGGAGGCGAGTCCGCCGGTAAAGATGCAGAAAATGGCCACGGGCGCCGCCAATCGGTCACTAGAGGAGAGCCCGGATGCATTACGGACACGCAAGGTCGTACCGGGCACACCAGGTGAGTCTAGATCCCGATGCCCATGTAGTTCTTGCTAATAATCATGAGTTCTTAGTAGGCGCAGCTAAGATCGCTCCCGGAACGCCCCAGAGCAGCGCCCAGGGCACACAGACGGTACAACGCAAGGCCACCAAGATCTACAAGTGCACCTCGTGCGACTATAAAACCTCGGACATGCGGTTGTTCAACACGCATTACGAGACCTGCAAACAGCAGACCTTCCAGTGCAAGACCTGCCGCAAGATCTTCCCGCACTTTGGGGCCATGAAGCAGCACATGGTGCGCGATCACAACACCGCCATGGACAACACCTGCGCCATGTGCCACATCAACTTTGTGAACGAGGCCAGCTTGCGCAAGCACATGGAGACCAACCATGCCACCAATGTGCTGGTGACCAGCACCACCACCATACCGGCGGCCGCTGCTCCGGTGGCCGCCGCAGCGGCTGCAGCTGCTGCCGCCGCATCCGAGAACCTGAACGTGTCTGCCGCCTCGCTCTACTCTTGCAATCATTGCCAGTTCAAGTCCACGGACAAGGGCGTCCTAGATGAGCACATGCGCAAGCATGTCGCCGGCAAGCCAAAGCCATTTAAGTGCCGTCTGTGCTCTCAGCGCTTTGAGACGCGCGAGGCTGCCACTGTGCACGCCAAGCAGCATCAGACCAACTTCTTCAAGTGCGGCACTTGCTCGATGACCTTCCCCAAGCGCGAGTTGCTTGTCAAGCACTTCGAGGTCCATCAGAATCCATCCGGGACCGCGGTCTCTCCCAAGCCGGCCGTTAGCCAGAACTTGAACACCCAGAAGCTGCTCCAGGAGACCATTGACGAGGCGCTGAGCGATACCGTGCCGGCTTCTGCAGCCGGAGGCGCTGCAGCTGTTGTGGCTGCCGGCGAGGCGGAGAACAACATCCGGTTCTTCTCGTGCAGCATCTGTTCGCTGACCTTCATCCAGGAGACGTACTACAACCACCATATGGAGACCCACAGGCGTGACAAGAAGGGTGCTTCGGCAGGAGGATCTGGAGCCCTGAATTCCGCAGCCGCGGCACTGCTGAGCGACGAGCCCGGCGAGGCAGCCGGCAAGGCTGCCGAGGAGGGCGGCGAGCAGAGCGCCGAGGCAGACATTGAGAGCCTGTTCGAGAAACTGCACTCGGACAAGAACGAGAGCGGCGAGGCGAGCAAGGCGGGCAGCAAGGGCGGCGAAATGGTCATCACCTCGCAGGAGGGCAGCGGCGGCATAACCTTCAACATAACCATACCGCAGCCGGACGGCGACCAATCGCAGAAGGATTCACCCAGTGCCACAGCTCCAGTTTCGGTTAGCATTGACATGCCGAATCTAGATCAAGCCGAGGACGAGTCCCAATCGCAGGGCAGCACCGACGTCAAAGGTGCTGAGAGCGGCGACAACGCCTCCGCCGACAGCAAGTCCAATGCAGCTCCCGTTTCCATGCCCAGTCTCGACGATGACAACGAGGCTGCCGCTGCCGAAGCTGAGGCAACAGAGGAAGCCAAGCCGGCCACTAAGGCCGGTCAGGAGAAGCCCAAGGCCAAGCCTGAGGAAAAATCGGCCAAGGAGAAGGAGGCCGTCACCGCTGCTGCTGCCGAGGAATCGCAACCCTCTGCGGAAGGAGAAGCCGAATCAAAGCGTGAAGCCACGGATACGCCCACAACCGAGTCGGAGGCCGCTGCCGCGACTACGGAAGGGGCTGAGTCCGTTGAGGGCGAGACCGCCGGCAACAGTGGCGAGGGAGAGGCTGGCGAAGCGGCCGGCGGAGAGCAACAAGTGGCAATGGAACTGGACGAGGCCATGCAGGCACAAGTGGACGGCGGACAGATCAAGTTCATTGTCAACGAGAACGGTCATTTGCTCCAGCTGGACAACCACATCCTGACCGACGCCGAAGGCAATCAGATCATCGTGCAGGATCCCGAGCAGATCCAGCAGCTGCTGCAAAGCGTGGGAGTCCTGCAGTCCGGCGAGGGACTAGAAGGCGAAACCCTACAGATGATGACCGACGGCAGTGGCCAGATGGTGCTCGTGCATGGTGACAACAACGAGCAGCAGCTGATCGATGCCTCACTGCTGAATTCCGAGGGCCAACTGATCATTCAGCAGGGCCAGGACGGCGAAGAGGGCGCCCATGTCATTAGCGAGGATGGTACCCGCATACCGGTGTCCGTGTCATACACGGAAGACGGCCAGCCCATTGTACAGGTCCAGCAGCAAGTCCTGGAGGCAGCACAACAGGCGGCGGCTGCTGCAGCCGGCAGCGCCGACGAAAAGGAATCGGCAGCTGCACCAGCCGGCGAAGAAGTGCAAGTGTCGGAGGCATCCAGCGCTACAGCATCCACCACCGTAGTGGCCACCAGCACAGCCAGCAGCAGTGGCGGAGCCTCCGGCGGCAGCTATTTCGCTCTAGAGGAGTTTGCGGAGACGAAGGCCGACTAGGATTGGCCCTAGGAGAGGGGCCGTAACCACTACACCATACTGGCAAGCGACGAGGACTGGTAAGTGTGTGTGTTGGATCATCCAACAAGGAACAAAATGTAATCAGACCTATTCGTTGCAGGTTTTAGCTGTGGGCACGCTGAAGGTATCTGGAAAACTTTCGCAAGCACGGCGTTGTAACCAACTGTAAACACATACCTTAAACCTACATTATTCAAGCAACCAAACCCAAAACTTTACACGAAGAAGGATTCAATTTATATATTTACATTTAGCATATGTATTTAACACTCCAGTTAACTCTAAACGACTTCTAATCCTCGTTTCTGGCTTGCCCGACCCAGACGACAGCTTGTAGCTCTACCCCAACCACCAAGCCAATCCACAAAATTGTCCACTCGGCTGCCCCAGGGATCTCAGCTGAGTCCCGACACTCAAATTCGCATCAGATGATTGGTGACGCGCTCTTGTCTCGGACTTGGAAGGTAACTAGGTTTAGTTTTTAGTATAGGCAAAGTGTAAACTGCAAAGATGAAAGAAACAGCAAGCAAACAACATGCCCTACATATGTGTAAACATAGTTTTATGTGAGATACTTGGATTATGAAGACGATTATGTTTATAATATAGAAACACCACAACACACAAATACACAATTACACCTAATAAAAATCGATTGAAAAAAGAAGAATGCTTCTTACGAACCCCCAAACTTGTCGTGTTAGGTGAAGGACACTTGTAACCCACAGACAGTACACAACACACACCCCGAAAAATATAAATAGATATACATATACGTCGAGCAACTTGAAATATATGATTGTAAAGATGTGCAAATGCGAAACCGAGCGAACATCAATTTCATGTCTCTGTTTACTTTGTGTGTTGTGATCTTTGGAATTCGGCATGCATGTAAATCAATTCAGATAAGATAACTAAACACGGCGGCGATGAATATAGATGGCTCATAAGTCAGACAGTAACCCCAGAGTTTACATAATGTCACCATCAACTCGAGCATTCATTTGTTAGCCGCGTCTAGCGTGGGGGCATCGACCTCTAAAATTAGATTAGTGAGCTGTCGGGCCCGAGAGGGTTTCTAAAAATTCATATTTTTCATTATATCCAAACTTTCGACTCGTTCTTAATTACCCGACACCTGCTGGCCGACTATTGATGTGCATTTAAATTCGGTGGGTTGTTGATTAATAAGACTTAATACTTAGTTAGATGCTAAACTCCCAGCGGTGGCATTAAAGCAGTTTAGCCTGTCGTTAAAGCCTTATGAATGCTCGTTCCGATCCATAAATTAGCGACACCGTTGTTATTTTGAGCCTGAGACTCACTGCAACCTGAACCGGCTTGGCACGTGGGTAAGATCGGACTGCCGACATGATCAGATAGAACGAACCACTAATGTCTCTTTAATAGTTTCGGGGATCTGGGAATCTCTCACGGAGACGGAGACAAATCGCTGTCTTCGCCTGCCGGTTGTAGTCCCATTCATCAGACTCTCGAGCATGCTTAAGAGCTTAATGGCGCTGTTGAGAGCGCCAGATCAGATAATCGAACCCCGATTTGAATTATTCATATTTATGCTAAGCATGCGGGAATGGGGGATGTTCTGGCCACTCACTGGCGGATCGGATGCAGCGGTAGCAGTTCATTTACATGGTTCGTGTGAACTCGAACTAATCTCTTGGTGATATATGTAGGCTTCCCAAGGCCGGAACCAAATTGGGGGATTAATTTGAGGCGAGCATCAATCAGCAACTTGTTTCGGTGACATTAAACGGTGTCAACTCAATTTGGTTTATTAGTCTGGTTACATAAAGTCGCTCTTGGCGGTGACTCCGACTCGGTCAATATTATGCAACGGCCTTAATTAGGCGACCAAATGCAAATGAATCGGCGACAGGCGGGCAATCTTCTCGTGGATTAGTGCGAAAGCCGTTCTTAAAGACAAGGTCGCACCGATCAAATGAGGAGATCGGAGATCGCTGTGGAATAGCATGACATTTTTTTTTTTCGACAAAAATAAGCCAGGCCAAAAGTGAACTGCTGATGAAAGCTGACATTTGGCAGATCATTAGCATAGGAAACATGATTTTGACTACTTATGCAGTCCATAAATCCAAGATTATTTTGCAGGGAATTCTTAAAATATTTTCAAAACAACGTTCTCGATTTCTACACTGTGAAAGAAAGGAGATAAAGAATTTAGAACGGTTTTTTTGTCAGAACAAAAATAAAATGTTTAATAATATTTAAAGCATTTCGTAATTGAGGAAATTTTAATAACAACTTGATAAATATTGAGTTCTCATAACCTTCTTTCAGTACTTTAACCCATCCCTTGGCTATCTTTTGAGTTTCCCAACGGATTGCATTTTTACCTTGAAAATATCAACTAAACAATTCCAGCAACTGGTCTCTCATATTACTTTTCGATGTTCCGTATATTTTTGCGCCACTTTTAATTGTTATTTATTGTACATACTTCCTTCCTATAGATAAACATTCCGGACGTCCAGAACACTGCTCAATTAAACCTAGTACTTTATTTATATTTCTAGAATATTTATTGGCTTGCTATATATTTTGGCATGATTTTGTTGCTGGCGTTTCGCTGGTTGCATTTGCATGGGGAAACGATAAACATAAATACGAAATTTAAATATTCCTCAACTGTAATCGACGGAAATTTACGCGTCGAAATATAATTGTTGTGTTTATGCACGATTCCTTCTCCTACCAGCGTCGCGATCTGCGCTCGTCCACCGGCGGATGCGTGGCGATGTACTCCAGCTGGCGGATAACGTGCGGCGGAATGGCTGGGATCTGGTCTCCGGTGGGCTGATAGCCATTGGCATCGGCCACGTACGAGAAGGTCACCGGAATGCCCTCGAGGGACACAAACTGAACCACACCCACGGCTCCATTCTCGTTGCCAGCCCCCTTGGTAGTAATCCCGTTCGTGGTCTGAAACTCGAAGCTGTAGTGGCCAGCCGGATTGGGCGGGTTGTTGCGGTAGTAGATGGTTCTGGCCGCGGATGCGGGAGCGACGGCCAGGCAGTGATGCAGGTGGGAAAGGGCCAGGAACACCACAAGCTGTTCGGGGATGGATTAATGGAGGCAAATCACACAACAAGACATCGCACAAACCTTGCCGAACGACATCATCTTCTCCTAATTAAAATTATTCCAAATGTTTGTTTTTACGGTCCGTCGGAGAATCTTGAACCTGAAACCGAAAGCTAACCTGAATCGAAATCAGTATCCGAGCTAAATCCGTTATAGTCAAGCAGCAACTGCGACGCGATCTGCTGCGCTTGAAAGTTCATTTGAAACTGGCCAAAAAACATTTGGGGCTGGTCCGAAAGGAGGAAGCTTTTGACTTCAACAGGGGAAGCTCGTGCCAAAATCGAGTGCTCTGGGAACAGTTCTTGGAATCCCAGACGAGGAAGCGAAGCTGCTCCACAGCATAGCTACCGGGATCAATGCAAGCGCAGCGTCTATATGTCACCATCATCGAGCTCCGAAAAGACGAGTTGGAAGAGCCCGGGAATTGATTTATATTAATTTTGTGCTAATGCCTGGCCATTATCGCCTGACAATGAAGTTGTTTTGGAATCGGATTTTGGTTTTGGATTTTTCGGGGTCCATTTGTAGGTGTGCCTGCATAGCAGGCCCAGATGAAATCGAAAGCTATGCACAGTGGTTCACCGATCGGTTTCCGAAGATTCGCCGTCTAACGCGTCTGACAAATCGTTGCATTTAGCCATTAATTTATTATAATCAAATTCTATTTTCGGCTGCTGTAAAAGGTCATGGTTGAACTTGAGCCTTAACTAAAAAGCCAATACCAAATATATTAATTTGATTTAATGAGGCGTGCTAAATATGCATATAATAAGTCAATTTTGATTATACCATTAAGTTTTTGCGATTTTAAGCGAAACTGGAAATGGTAAATGTTCAACGATTTGGCTTTTGAACTGAGGCAAATAACTTTTGTTCTGAAAAGGGTCTTGCAGTTTTCAGAGTGCTCCATACCAGTGTGCGGAATGTGGAGCTATGCAGACTTAGACCTTGCACGAGTTGATTTGCATAGCTCGGGGGCTTTACAAGTCGCCGCCGGCTCGTCAAGGTGTCGATCTGCAGAATCAATCAGTCCATCAATCAGAATCCAAGAGAGCCGCCTGCTGCCTAAAGACATTTGCTTTGTGTTTGTTTGCCTCGCTAACTATTTGTTAATTAAAAAACAACGCCTCTGTGTGCCCGGATCAGATTTACATAGCAAAAGGGGCACTCGCCGGAGATGAAAGCATGAAGCGAAAATAATCTTCGGCTAATTTTCAGACATAAATCTTCAAGTCAAACGAGTCAACCAGCGATGAGACCTTTTCGCGGACAACATTAATTAAGTAACACAAATCGACGCCAAATAGTTTAGCCTTAGAATCGCTTGCGAAACACGCAAACACGAAAAACTAGAAAACCGGAGACCAAACTGAAAGCCAACAACTGCCTTATCCAGTTCTCCTTCTGCCAGCCGACGATGATCATCTTCTCCGGCCGCGATGCGTGTGTGAACTATTAGAGATAGTTGCTGCTGCTGCTGCTGCTGACCGCAGACTCATCCTCCTCGGCTCCCCCTGGGGCGCTTCTGACACTTTGCTGCTGAGAACATTAATTAAATCATTTGGTTATTTGGGCATAAACAACTGCTGCTTATGCTGACTGTTCCTACGGAATTACCATAAACATAATGTATTCCTCTGCAGCCCCCACTCAAATGGAGCAGAAACAAAAGACTGAGGCAACGAACTCGATGCGACTCAATCGACTCAATCTGAGAGCCAGAATCAGTCTTTCTTGGAACCTGTAAAGCTGTAGAACAGCGCGACACACGGAACTGTTTCCGTTCAGCCTGATTAACAAATCAAAGATCGTTAAATATACTTCTGTTAATCCAAATTCCTACCCAGAGAGCCAACTAGCCAGCTTCTCATATTTTTGATGGCCTATTTTCTGTGATTTTATCGCATTCGCTGTGATTTTTATGGCTATAATTTGCATTCGCTTCACGACATGAAAAGGCTTTAAAAAGTTATATTAATAATTTTTATGTGGCTGCCTCTCAGAACATGCTGGGCGGGAGCCAAGTGCTTCCGTGTTGGGACCCCAGGTGGTACATTGTACGTTCTATCATCGCTGGTTGTACATACACACTTTTACTTAGCGGCTACACACTAAACATCAATCTATTTCCATTTTAATAAGCTAAACAAGTTCTGTGATTAATTTGTGACAAAATAAACAACAAACTTGGTGAAATGCAATAAGCAACGGCGACACAAACTTGTATTTTTAATTCCATCCAATCTATCCGAGTTTATTGCCTTCCGCTGCAGACCGACCATAAACACATTGAAATCGGAACCTCCTGCCACCATAAATTCAAAGCGAAATTAGCAGCGGATCTTGAAGAACTCGAGCTACTTAGCACATTATGGTCTCTTTTTCATTAGAGTCTGACGTATGGTGTCATAAAAAATATGAATAGGCAAACAGGGGGCGCCGGATAAACGGAAATGAATCTCTTAACCGACGTGACCTGCCGTCGATATCTAGAATCCACTGGGCAGGGTCTGCTAGGTAGATATGGTAGCTATATAGCCATAGCATATAGCATATAGCATCGCTGCAGAGCAGAGCAGAGCCCATTTCGGTGGCTAAATACAAAAGATGAAGCCAGCGCGATATTGGCATTTGGTTATGCTTATTAGATTTTCGACGCTTACGCTTTTGCCCCGCGATGTTTTCCTCGTATAAATCCGAAAACAGCAGCTGGCCGGATTGGCAGTCCGGTGGCTAACTTTGAACCTCGCAGACGTCGACGATCCGCAGCGGATCGAACCTTTTACAAGTCGGTATCGGAAATCGAATCGGGGAATATATTCGTAGGCAAACGTAAATCAAATTCGTTTCCCAACGCCCTCCGCCGAGTGTGTGTGGTGTCATATCTTTGTGTGTGCGAAATTATAAACGAGGAAATTTAAATCCGAAAGAAATATGCGATATTTTGTAAGCATTTTTGGCCATGAGCCCATCTGAGCTCCCGATCTGATATCTCTGTGATTTCGGTGGCTGATAAGACCTATCTTTGGATTTCAGCACGCGGGATGGCTGGTGGTCTTGGCCCTGATCATGGTCGTGGAGTTGGACGCCCGCCTGGTGAGGATACGCCGCATCCGGAGACTAGTGGGCGCCGACGAGCACGATGCCCAGATCACGGACTTCCGGGTGTCGCCCCTGGACGACGAGGGTGTGTTTAAGTACGCCTTCAAGACCAGCAACGGCATCGATGTGCAGGCGGCGGGAAATTCCCTGGAGACGATTGGCATCTACAGCTATACCTCGCCCGAGGGCGTGCCCATCGAGACGCGCTACATAGCCGACGAGCTGGGCTTCCATGTGGTAGGCCGCCATCTGCCGCAACCCCCGCCCACGCCGGACTACATCCTGCGATCCTTGGAGTACATTCGCACCCACACGGAGGATGGCAAGCTGAAGCCGCACGTCTTCTAAAGTTCCTGGCGGCGCGAGATCAACTTCAACCCACATTTCCTCATCGAATTGGATGCAAGTGTCCAAGAAGAAGGCTGACCATACCCATAGCACGTACTAATCGCCAACTAACTAAGACATTGCCCCTTCCCAAATCTAAGCTAAGCCAAGATCGTTGCTAGTTGTTGTAAGCTCCAAAACTGCGCAAATGTCTTTCCCCATTATTCTTGGAGCACTCTGGACCTTGAGGCGGTTCTGCCTGGGCCATAAATCAACTCATCCATCCGTCGATTCTTCCGCGGCGTGAATTTATGGTATCTGCGACCATAGAGAGCAAACAAAGGCACGCCCAAACACAGAGACTCCGCGCGATTGACCCCAACGAATTCTCGCTTGTTATCCCATTAACTGCAAACAGCTTTATTTGTCTGCGTCTCTGCCTGTCGTCTGATTAATATTTACGTCTATTCTCAGATATGGAAATTTGAAAACGATTGAAAACTGGATGGAAATGATCCGCGATTCGATGACTTAATAATGTATACGGAAATTTCTATCTCCGAAACAAAAGCGCCGGGGAGCATTTGCAAAGTTTCGAAAAGAAAAAGTTCGGCTGGCTCGACTTTAAATGCGACTCACACATATATTTTAAGCAAACCACCAATTAAACCGTGCAAATTTGCGAAAACATTTGTTCAACCGTTGTTTGTTTTTCTTCTCCGGTAGCCTAAAAGTATACATGGTTTGCCAAACATGTGTTTCTTTTTTTCAGCCAGCTAACAAAACACAATGTGACCCACTTCATTAATTAACGTATTAATCGATTGAGACTCACTGTTGGTCAGATCTTGAACAACTTAATACTTTTTGGTGGGAGCATGCCGGTTTTGTCGCTAACAACTTGGCAGAAAATAGCCACAAATTCCCGACTAATAAATGACCGGTATTTGTATTGATTTTTTTCTTCCTTAATGCTCTAATTTAAATGTGAATAGAAAATATAAACTTGAGTTTACTGAACTATGTATATCGACATGGGAAAATAATTACGATTTTAAATTTGAAAAGCATATTTTTATTTTACGTCTTTTCGTAAAATATATTTAGCTTTCAATTATAAATAAATCCTGTGATGCCTGCGGTACACATTTTACCTATGGCGGAGCTACTCCCTCAGTTTCTTTATCCAATTTATAGTTAAACTGTTACTATAGAATTGTATATTCTACGTATGTACAAAGAATATACTTATTTGGGATAGTATATTACTACTTTTTCAAAAATATCAGTCCATTTAAAAAGTTTATTGTCAGGGTTGCTATTATATTTTAGTGATATATTTTTGTCGTATATCGGTGATATATTTTAGTCGTATATCGATTGCTATATTTGAATGATTCTTCGATAGTCAAACAATTGTCATCTCGCATTTGACGACTGAAACTTAATTTCTGGGAATACCGAATGAAAAATCTGCACGAGAGATGTCGCTTAAATTTAACGAAGCGCTGAAAATCCTTTCCGAAGGTCTACCCAAACCCTCGAAGCCCGAGCATAAGTTATATATTCAGGATGCAGTCGAAATATCCGAGATCATAAATCAAGAACTAATTAATATGAATTCCATATTTAAGGGAACCGTGAGTAACTGGGAAGACACATGTAAGTCGCAATTCCTGCGAATCAGCGGATAATATCCATGAGCAAAAACTTTAACCGCTTATAAAATGTTTAACGTTCTTATTTAGTGTCTTATTTTAGCTAGTTCATAAAAAACATTTTAGTTTTACAAATTTTACATTTAATTTTGAAAATACCTCACAGGCACGTACCTTCCAAAGGATCTTTACAAAATATGGATCCCTTTCCTGTGCATCAACATGCCATTCGAGGTAGAGCCTGAGCAAGTCAAGCCCCATCCCTTCAGAGCCTTTAAGCTTAAGACGTCTGCCAACCATCCAGCCGTCGAGAAGGGCTATGTCAATGGGATCAAGTTAACCAGACTATTTTTCTGGGATATAAACGAAGCTATCAAAAGACTGGGCAAGGTCAGTTGCAGAAGTGGCAATGAATACAACTGCCTCCCCAATGGGTTTTACGAGATTGATGGAAAACAATATTTCAAAATCCTTGTTAAAGAAAATGAAGCGCAGGAAGCGCCGTCAATTCTGTATCAATTCAATATAAGTTTTACTTTCGCAAAGAAATCTCAACATTACCTATTCTTTTTCGATTTCTTTCACCAATCTGAAAGATCGAATCTTAAAGCAATGGCAACAAACATTTCAGAAATGGTAAACAAGATTATTATGTTGTTGCCACAACTCCATTTGGATTCATCTTTAACAGTCGAAAAAATGCACAACATAACAACATATGCAATTTCGCACTCAAAAGAACACAAATTTGAAGAGATCCTGCTTGAGGTGAGATTACTTTGATACTCATAAATATTCATTATCCTAATACATATGTGTGAACAATATTTTCCAGGCCATACCTCAATTCTTTCCGTTCTTAAAAAATCCCGGACCCTTGATGTGCGCTCACGGAAAACTATTGCAATTGAAGCAAGCGGATTCTGTTCAAGTGTCGGAGCTTAAGGAAGTTTTTGGCATCCAGTAATTAACCATATTGGTGTAACATTAAATATATCGACTTATAACCACGTTAATTAGGTATTGGTTTTTTTTCCAGACAACAACTTTCTTTTAAGGAAATTTTATAAACGCGTAACTATCCAGAGGTTTCACTTTACAACCCTCCCTCCTCCACCATCGCTTAGCTATGACTTCCTCCGACAAGAAGCCGAAGATTGTATTTCCTTGTTAACTTCTTTTCCTGTATCTCGCTCTTTATTAACGATAACTCCTAGTGCGACCTGCGAAGCAGATCTCTAAATAACAATGACTGGTTAGGGATTTGTGATGGTGGTGCTGCTGCTACGCCCATTTACTGCTGCTCCTTCTGGGCGGGCGACGGAGGATGGGTGCGGATGTACTCCAGGGCGCGCAGGATGTAGGCTGGCACTGGAGGCGGTGTGGGCAGGTGATCACCCACCGGGTGGAAGCCCTCCTCGTCGGCGGTGTAGCTCAGCGAGATGTGCTCGCCCTCGGGCGACACATAGGCAAGGGCACCGCGCGCCCCATTGGCATTGCCTGCCTCCTGGTATTGGATGCCATTGCTGGTCTCATAGGCGAACTGGTAATTGCCCTCCGCGTCGCTGGCCTCGTTCTGGAAGCTTCGGATCTGGGCGTCCTTGTTGATATTGTCGGCGCAGGCGCAGCCGATCAGAGCCAGGCAGAACAGCTTTAATATTCGGCAGGGAAACGATGGTCAGAGGACATCCGGTGGCAACACGGTTGCAATACTCACATATTTGTACATCTCGGCGGAGTTGAGTTGCAGAGTTTTGATTGAGAAGATGGTGCTGTGATGGCGCTGCTTGCAGTGCAACTGTTTAATTCGATCAGCTCAAGTGCGTCTTTTATATGGATGAGACCGAGAGAGACCCTTGTAGCTTCAGTTCAGTTACAGGCGGCACTCGAACGGGTTTTCGGCACCGAGGACCCGCACTTCGGGCGGCAATAATTGCCAAAAACTCGTATTATCATACCGCCAATAATGGGAACAATAACAACAATGCTTAGCCCAACTATAGCCGAAACACATGAGTCATTTGCCAACAATATATATTGTATGCTTTAATTCGGTTTCGGTTTCGGTTTTGGATTCCACTAAAAGTAAATGCTAAATTGCGTACAAATAAAAATTGATCTTTAATGCCTTATCGCCTTCGGCTTCGGCTTTGGCTTTGGCTTCGGCTCATTCACAAGCCGCTGGAAATTCCCCCGTGAGATTTCTTGTTACAACTTTCAATTGGAGATGCGCCCTGGGCTTCCATGGAGTTTGGAGTGTAGAGTGGAGCTGACAGGTGCACACTGCCCCTGGAAGGTTGTTGAAATCAGCTCGCAGACGGAGAGGGAGATGGCGATGGGCAAGGTCAGTTCACCTGGCAGCATGTCACCCGGAGCGCCGCCGAAGATCGTCCGAGAAACCAGTGCAATGTGTGATCTTCTGATACCCTACATTTATGACTTTAATTAATTGTTTACTTTGAAGTCCGGCGCATTGATTAATTGCCATGGACCAAGCGATAAGATTGAACAAATTTATTTATTTAGCTATTTTGTTTCGAAATTAGCGTAGCAAACATCTTCCGAAATCGGTGTTAATAGCCGAGAATCATTTCGGTCAACAAGGAAGTGTTTGTTTAGCGCCAAAAACCTGACTGGCCCAGGCCAGCAATTAAATGTGGTTCACACCTTTGTTACAGAACTGAAATGTACGCTGCTTTAATTGCAACACAGCTAAAATTCCGGAGAAGGTTGGATGCAAACGTAATCTTCAAGGATTACAAATTGCCATGGTTTTTTCCCTTTTCATCTTCCCTTTCGTAGAGTCGCGGGCAAATCCCAAAGACTGTTTTCCTGCTGAGCATGATTTGAAGGCAAACGAAACAGAGTCCGAGCGATTATATTTTATATTCCCGATGGTTATGGTATACGGGTGATCTCCCAAGTGAATAAGTACAGGGATTCTAACCGGAAACATTGAGTCTAACCAAAGTGGAGGCTACTGTCCATGCAGGCCAAAGTGCAGCCGAAAAAGGAAACAAGTTGTATCTAATTTCAACGGGTATTTGCAGTTTTAAAAATAAATAAAACCATATGCAAATATTGATTAATAAGTGATTCGCACACCGTTATAGAATGTTTGAATAATTGGACGTGATATTTCGGGAATGCATCCACCTACTATGTATAATCGTATGCAGATTTGCTAATTTAACAATTCAAATTTTAGTGAATGTTTTTGCCATCTGTCGGAGACGTCACAGAATATGGTTTGGGATCGGATGCCGGCGATAGAGATAGGCTATTGGCGGGCTGAACTAGTTTGCCAGATCAGGTGGGGCGGCGATTGATGGGCATTTTATTAGCCGGAGTGCTAAGTGCGTTTAGGCCTAGCGACCTGTAATTTATTACTGGCCAACAAATTTGTATGCTAATAAGGTGAACTCGCTGAGATCTTTGAGCGGGAATCAAGAATTCCTTGATGAGCAAACAGGTTCTCCGCCTGCGCGCTCATCCCCAGCCAAGCGGCCAAATGAAACCGAAATCGAAATTGAAAACGGATGATAAATTGGACTGATTTAAATTAATTCGGCACGAGTGGCTGGCCCCTTCCAAATCCAGGCCCGTCTCCAAAGTAACCCCTTGAATGTCACATGTGCCATTACCACCATCGAGAAAACCCAAGCACCCAATACCCCGAAAAGCTAACCGAAGTTATTAGCCATTAAGTGCAAAGTCGGATCGGTGATTACCGCCACCGAGGCACATGTGGATCCATCAGCGGCAGCCATTCGAAATGGGTTCAAGTGCTCCACATACCCTTTATGCGGTTATTTGAACTTTAACTTGAAGTTTGCTGGGTGCACTACAAATCATATACAAGATTTACATCATAAAAAGGTATACAAAATTGTTAAGACACTGATTAGTTATTATACTTTATTTCGCGCCACTAGAAATAATCTATTGATCTTAAAAAATAATGATACATTTATCATTAATTCATTCAAAACTCAATTACGACGGTCTCCTTTTGCAAATCTTGTAAATCTCTGTATACGAAATAATTTGTTATAACAAAATATCTTTAAATATTTATGATCTAGCCTCAAGTTTAGTAAAACCTTAACTTGTTCTTGGAAATACTTGATCATTAAAATGTATTATCTGGCTAGGGTAATCCCCAAAACTAGACCTCGCTTCCGATTTGTACGGTTCTTTATAATCAATCAATATATCATAGCATCTGGCAAATTCCGGGCCCCAATATGGTACCTTTGTGTATAATCTAGAAAGGGTATTTCCAAGTTCCAGTCCCACCATTTAGACCTCCTTTCTAGTTTTATTTTTTACTGCATCTGCGCTGAATTTTATTTAATTCGATCGGTATGCTGCTCTTACCGAAAAAAAAAAATAAAAATACACACAAACATATTAAGTTTGATATTTAGTTTGGAGTTCAGAGCCAGATTAGAGACGTCAGCGGTGGCTGTGGCTATGGAGACGCCAACGCCAACGCTGGCGCAGGCGCTGGCAGCGCCGCCGGAGATCGGATGCTGGCTATAAAAGCCACCGCCTCCGAAGATCACCCAACCAGTGTGGATTATACAACCCCAGAAACCAGCAAGATGTTCAAGCTTGTGAGTATGATGCGCCTTTTGCGCTCGGAAGGATCCAGGTCATGACCGAGTGCCCATTTCAGTCGCTCTGCCTGCTCGCCGCCTTGATGCTGGCCACCGTCTATGCGGATAACATCAACAAAGATGCCCAGATCACCCGCGAGGACTCCAGCTCACCCGATGCCGAGGGCAACTACAATTTCGCCTTTGAGACGAGCAATGGCATCCAGGCCCAGGAGGCTGGAAATTCGAATGGAGTCAGTGGCAGCGCGAACTACGTGTCCCCCGAAGGCATTCCGATCGCGCTGACCTATATCGCCGACGAGAATGGTTTCCAGCCGCAGGGCGCTCACCTGCCCACTCCTCCCCCAATTCCGGAGGCCATCCTCCGCGCCCTGGAGTACATCGCCGCCCACCCCCCGCAGCAGTAAGCCCAGATTGGATACCCCATTTAAGGCCTAGTCAGTGCTCTAGTGGCTAAAAATGAGTTATATCTAGTTTTAACAAGTCTGTACATAAACCCACTACAAAAAAGTCGAAAAAAATATGTTGAAAAATTCCATCAAATATATCCATAGCCATGCTGATCATATCAACCGAGCTAATGTTGTCTTCATTATGGAAATCGGTGTACTAGATAAACCCAAAACTTGAAAGCTTAGCCGCCTCATTCGAATTCATAATTTGCAGTCCCAAATTGCATATAAATTGTGTTGTGTTTAAATTTAGTATTGATTTTAACGTGTCACACATACGAGCTGTCAACCAGACCTCCTTTTAAAATGACTCCAAGTCAGAGGTAAATTTTCCCATAGTTGAGGTGTCAGAAAACGTGCTTCTAGTTTCGGTCCATTCATTAAAACGATATCTCATTCAGGAACTAACGCCATATCTTTAAAGGTGTGTTTTTTCTAAATTAAATTAATACTTCTCGCATATTAAATCGGTAACCGATTTAAGACAAATTAAGAGGCTGTCCAAGATCGTTTATCATTCTGCAAACCAGACCCAGGAACTGACCAAGGCAAAAGAGAAGAAGATGAAGCGAACCATGTATGCACACTCAAATGTGGAGGCCACAGGGCCATCAACTTACTCCGCTTCTCTTTCCACGTTGCCTCAGATCAGTTATTTTTAAAAATATATATATCGTTTAAGGCACCATTTCCATGTAAATCCGACCACAGAGGCTGACCTCCACGACTGGTCGTCCCAAAACGAGGCTGTTGCCAAGAAAGCGTCTAGAAAATGATGCAACAGCAGCCGCGCCGGCTGGGATTTGGGAAAACTGGTTTGCGGGTTATTAACACTTTCGCTGCATGGGATTCTACTTGTCCAAGATGTAGGTCACCTGCGGCTGCCGGCGGCGGTAAAACAAATGACTTTTGCAGAAAATTACAGATCTTTTACAGTCGAACTTTACTCCATTGAACTTTTAGATGGCTTATGGACTCCATTGGGGATTTAGTAATTATATTATAGCCAAATGTTCAACATTTTGGGTGCTTGTCGGATAATTTAAAAAATTGTATTTTAAGCGGGTAAAATATATTATAAGTTCTGTTTTTTTAATTAGGTAATTAAAGAGATTTAGACATTCAAAGAATCAATCTTATAAGGGTCTTTTTTTCTTCTCAAATTATAATATTTTTAAGACGATCTTAAACTTAAAGTTTATTAAGCAAAGAATTAAAAAAAAAAAACCAAACTGCATGATCAACAGGAAACTGACCAAGGGGTTAGGTCCATACGCATAACCAGTTCCCCCGCATCCTTCAAGACTTCCCCATGAATCGGAATCGAACCACCATTCGGCATATGTACATTTTGTATTTATAGCAGAGACGAGTCCTCTGCGACGATCACATAATCAACAATTAAGTATAAAAACCTGTGCAATAATAAATAAGCCCCATTTTACCCGTTTGGTTGAATTTTTGGAGCCTCTAGAGCTTGCTCTCCTTCGCCTCCTTGGCCTTCTGGCGTAAGGCAGCCGCTGCCGCGGGCCCAAACCTCTGAATGAAGTTGTTGACCGGTCCAATAATGGCCTCCGGATCGTTCATGTGCACATGGTGGGAGCCATTAACCTCCAGATACTCGAAGTTCGGCTTCTTCACCAGTACGTCCAGCACCTCGTCGTAGTACTTCTTGTCCTCGAAATACGAGGACTGGTTGGCCTTGATGAACAAGTAGGGGCATGTGATGCGATTGGCCATCTCCACGCACAGCTCCTGGGAGCCAATGGCATAGTTGTAGAACTTGAGACGCCGGTCGCGGCAGAAAAAGTACTTGTCCGGATACTTCTCAGACTTGCTGATGTTGCGTGCCATCAAATGCTTGCAATGCTCCTTGTTCACCGAGTGGAAGGTGCCGATGTAGACCCGTTCGATTAGCTCGTCGTAGGTGTAGCTCGGCGGCTCGTTCTTACTCCGGTTGCGCTCGTCCTCGCGGAGAAACTCATCCAACCGCGTCTCCATGGTCCGTATGACCGAGGGATATGGACGCTGGTGCGGCTTCAGGGCGTCGATACCAATGATCATGTCCACTTTGTCCGGAAAGACGGCGGCGAACACAAAGCAAATGATGGACGACATGGAATGACCCACCAAGGACACCTTCTCCCACTTGTACTGCTTCATAATTAGTCGGATAACATACAGATTGTCCACCGAGTTGTAGTAGCAGCCATCGGGCAAACGAGAGGACAATCCATGGCCGGGCAGATCGATTGAGAGGAAGGCCACCTCCGGCGAGAGCAGCGGCATTAGCCGATCGAAGGTGCCAGCGTTATCCTGCCATCCGTGCAGGCCGAGAATGGGCTGCACATTCTGTGGTCCGTACCATTTGCCCGATATATGTCCCCATGGAACTGTGATGCTGATCTCAGCGAACTGAAAGCAAGACAAAAGTATTGTTGAATCAAGGAAGCTAAGCTGATGGTTCAAATGAATTTTAAATCCTTTTAAAAATATTATAGTTATTGAAAGACCTTCTTGGGGTTTTAAACGTATCGTATAGATTGTGTGGATTATAATATTAATTATATTATTTCAAAGCTTATGTAAATGCGCCTAATTTTACGACTCCTCTTTTTACGAAAGGGGAATTTAAGTGACTGAATTTGATTTGCTTAACGAATTTGAGCAAATTGGTTTGAAAGTGAAAACCGGAACGCGTTTTTATGACTCTAGTTTGCCAAGAAGCTTTGAAGATTCTTTGTTGTGTCAATTCCTCAATTCTATGCGTTTCTACATTCCTTTCGAATTGTTTTTTTTGGTAGTTTAAGTGGTTCAATATGGATAAGTTGCCCTGTAAGTGAAATGCTTTAAAAACTAGTTTAGAAACAAGTGAAAGAGCCCCTGCAAAGGGGTGGAAATATGTGCAACGAAGCGGATCAAAGTTCACTTACTGGCCTCGTTGGCGGCTCTCCGGACAAGTCGCCCGCATGTCGATAACGGTGGCCGAGATCGCTGCCGGTGGTGCCACTTGAGTTGTCGTCCGAGTCCATGCTGCCGCCCTCTGAAATGAATGTCCAAAAGCAGAATGAGCTTCCATTCCAAAGTTTACACCATTTCGGGGCCTTATCAGTGAGCGCCGAGATTAGCCGTGCGATTAGTTACCGAAATGCAAACAGCGAGAAAATCAGAAAGTAAACAAAGAAGAGAAATAGCTAAAAGGAGAAGTAGCGAAAATCGGCTATAGCGAATGCAAATCGGTGCCGGCATCGCATTGAAAGTTTAAAGGTCAAGGTGGCCTGGCCTGGCCTCCTTGGCGGCTATGGCGAATCGCAACTCACGTTTCCTGGTCTTCATGGCTTCGATCGGTAACTTTTGCTATGAAGTGTTTGTGTCCCGATTTGACAGTTGCAATGATCTCCCTACAAAGCTTAATTTAATTATTCACCTGACAGGTACAAACAGCGATCGCGAAAACGTATAAAATAATAAACACTTATCAACAGCTGTTTATGGAACCTGCGAATGGGCGGCAACGTTTCCACAGGGCGATTACTGCAAAGTTCAAAGGTAATCGTAGGTGTATTAGTTCAGACTATGTGGAGCTAATTAATTTAGCTTTAAATCGGGTATTTAACTTAAAACATTTATATTTTGTAAGAATTTTTTGTATTTATTTCCCAGAAATTGGTAAAGAATTATCGATATAGAGATCGACTCGATTCATCGATTGGTGAGTATCGGAATCGTTTAAAGAAATGTGATTTGGAAAACTCGAATTTATTGAAATAAATAATTTATTTCGAAGATAGGGGAATATTATTTGTTTAAAAGCAGTAAAATCATGTTCACCTTCCACCGGAAAAGAACAAAAATGATAAGAAAATAAATCATTATGGGAATCGGTTTCTTTATCGACTAATTTCCACCTCTAGTCTACAGTGTGACTTCGAACGAGTGATTTCCCCGCCTGGACCATCATAATTTAAGCTTCCAAGAACTGACCAAGGCCAAGGTGATCAAAGTTCATCTGGCAAAGCACAGCGCTGCCTCATCCCCCATCCATGCGTGGTGAAATCACGGCGCAGAACATCACCGTCATTCGTCGGCGGCGGAACAACGTGAACATTACTCAACACAAATAATAGAAAGTCCACTGCCTTGAAATGAAGGTGCACCGAAGTCTACGGCTGCTGATAAAGCTTCCTAGTATCCAGAATGTCCGGCACTCGAGCAGTGGATCGACCAAGCCCCTCAAGATCCTGACCAAACATGTAGGTTGTCACGTTATTTCCCTTATTTTCCAACCCTCTTATCATGATGACATTCACTTTCAGTATGAGGAAATCTCCATACCCGTGCCCTGGGGAAAGATAGCTGGCAAGTGGTACGGACCCAAGCATGTGCGGCCCATTGTGGGCATGCACGGATGGCAGGATAATGCCGGGACCTTTGACACCCTGGCGCCCCTGCTGCCCTCCCATCTGAGCTTCCTGAGCATCGATGCCCCGGGTCACGGCCTGTCTTCCTGGCTGCCGGCCGGCACTTCCTATCACTCCATCGATCTGGTGCTTATCGTTCGACGCCTGATGGACGACTACAACTGGGACAAGATATCCATAATGGGTCACTCGATGAGCTCCATCAACGGATTCGTGTTCAGCGCCTTGTTTCCGGACAAAGTGGACTTGTTTGTCGGAATCGACGTGCTAAAGCCGCCGATCCGGAGTGCGCGCCACATTGTCGATGCGCTGGCCGAGCGACTGGAGGCCACTTTGAAGCTGGAACGGAGGCTAAAGAGCGGTTCAGAGCCGCCAGCGTACGAGTGGGACGAATTGGTGAACCGACTGCACGAGGGTTCCAACAAATCCGTGTCGCTGGAGTCCTGCAAGTACCTGCTGCAGCGTAACTGCAAGCCGTCGACCCACGAGCCGCACAAGTATTACTTCTCCCGCGACAACCGACTCAAGTCCTCGCTCTTCTACACGCTGCACCACGAGGTGCCGCTGGAGATGGCGCGGCGGATCAAATGCCCGCACTTGTTCATCAAGGCCTTGCAGGCGCCGTACTACGAACGCAAGGAGTACTACGACGCCACGTTGGCCGAACTGCGGCACAATCCTCTCTTCGAGTACCACGAGGTGGAGGGAACGCACCACGTCCACCTCAACGAGCCGGAGAAGGTGGCGCCCATCATCAATTCGTTCATCAACAAGTACCGGCCCTTATGAGACCGGCCTGGCGTGGATCTGGACATCTAAAAAGTGTACAAAATAGTTGATTGGTAGCCCTTATCTTTAAACCTTAATCCTAATGCTTAGTTCTTCCTTGACGCAGATATTCGATCGATATTATCTCAGCAGTAGAATAGAAATAGAAAATTTGGTTGCTTCTATTTAATTTATTATTTACAATCGATATACCGGCAATAACATTAAAGTTATAGACTTAACTACAGAACGTCAAAAGGTACCTTTTGAGTTGTTTCTTGTGTGGAATTAGCGCCGCAACTAAAAACTAGCCAATAGATAGCTAACACGAAATGGAGTCTGGCTCACAGGAAATTTGCGAAATAAACAATTTGTAAATTCCCCAAAGCTCCCGCGCAGTTTTCATGGGATTAGGCGGTAAGTAAAATACGATTATAAGGGGACCAAGTGGTGAATCGATGGGGTATGGCTTTGGAGTTACGTATCCGTGCACTGCACGCGCTCACCACCCATCTGGCCAGCACTTGGGCAGCCCGGGATGACTGCTTCGAGTATAAAATAAATATTAAGTGGAGATTTTGGTTAGTTAAATTCTAAAAATATCTATCAAGCTACAATATATATCTTTTTGGGGTTTCGTTTTTCGTAAAATCAGTCGGCGCGAGGGAATATATGTAATAATAAACAAATACAACATTGGGATACTCGAGAATATATGAATAATATATATATATATGCTTCAGTTTCGGTTTGTGTATATATCAAGCGTAATCAACAATTGC
Source organism: Drosophila watanabei (assembly GCA_008042575.1). Classification (NCBI taxonomy): domain Eukaryota; kingdom Metazoa; phylum Arthropoda; class Insecta; order Diptera; family Drosophilidae; genus Drosophila; species Drosophila watanabei. The sequence goes on along the minus strand of VNJS01006006.1, from coordinate 5,029 downwards.
TTCGGTTTCGCATAGAGTTCGATTTCGTAGCGTATGAGTGGCTCGTGTTGTCCTCATTCAGATTCAAAGTGTTGTAGAAAAATATACATACAATATGTGTGTAAATAAATATATATACTCGTATGTACGCCATACCAAGGACCTTATAGTAACAAGATGAGTAGCGCCATACGATTTGTCAAATTTGTAACTCTGTAAAATTTGCGTAAACATGGCAATTTCAACAAAATGAGCGAAATGCATGCTGTTATTATAAGGCCCTTGGTCATACCTATTCTATGCCGCAGGATATACAATCTATTGCACTGGCACGTTGAGCAGCCGCAACACTTTGTTCATTTACAAAAAGACAGCAAGGAAAGGTTAAATAAGAAAAACACTTGCACTTGTCATTGTGATCCTATTAGGGAATTCTAAAAGCATAAAATCTTTTACGGGGAAATAAAACTTCTCAATCATTTCAGAGTAAATTGAGCAGTAAAATGTGTCAGTCTTTCGGTAAATGAAGTATTGCACTTGCTCAAGGCACCAATTGCAAGGGAAACATTGTAATAAAACAATACTAACAGCTAATAAAACAAACTAATAACTACGCTAAAAATAAATACAATAAATAAGTTACGTCCTAAGGAGAAAATGCTTAGCAACGTTTAGTGCGGATTTGTTAGTGCCTCATCTCCGAACGTCTCCTCCATCTCCATTTTGGTTTCTCTATTTACAATTGTTTCAGGCTTTCGCTTCATTTGGGCCGGAGCTCAAGCCACTGGCGACGAGTCGCCCTTCATGTCGCGCTCGCGAAAGAATCCCCGCTCCGTCTTGCACTCGCGTATGGTGACGGTCTCCAGGTTGACGGTGACATCGGTTATCACCACGCGGTTCGATATGTTGCACTTGGCCGGCAGCCAGAAGCGCGGCGGCAGAGCGCGCGGCGATAGAGGTGTAAGCGGCTGCTTCTGGTTGACGGTCAGGTTCTGCTGGTTGTTGCACGGTTTTGGTATGTTGTTGTTCTCCTGCGGCGGCTGTTGTTGTGTGCTTTCACCGGCTACCGCCTCCTCTTCATCGGCAACAGACTCAGCGGGCGTGGAGATGGCTTCACCGGCCAGTTGCGCAGTGCTCTGCAGCTCCGATTTGAGAGGTGTGGCCGCCTCGCTGGCTATTTTCTCTGCCTGCTGATGATCGGGGATCGCAGATTGCAGCGGCTCCAGTGGCCCTGGCTGGTGCTGCTGCGGCGGCTGAGGCTTGGTGACGGGTCCGTCCGGCGAGGTCTTGATTGTCACACCAATCTTACCCGACTCCTTGAGCACCTCGGCCTTGCGCTTGGTGCCGATCAGCGGCTGATCCTCGGAGCTGGACGAGTTGGTGTCGGCCTCCGGGACGAAGGAGTTGTGCGTGGAGCTGCTGTTCGAGGAGGAGCTGTGCTCCATGCGCTGCCTCTTCGACTCGTGATGGTGGTGATGGTGATGATGCGACAGCGGCGACTCGGAACGTCGGCCGCCGCCCCGTTCGGACTTGATGTGGTGATGGTGGTGATGATGCTGGTGGTGGTGCTTCTTCTCCTTCTCCTTCTTCGCCTCCGGATCGTGTATCGGGCCGCCGGCCGCCGATGTGGTGGCCTGGTTGGTGTCCACATCGTCGCCGGTAAAAGTGTACTCGTCCTCCTCGGATTCCTGCTCCGGCTCCGGATCGGGCTCCTTCTCCTTCTTCTTCAAGCCCCGCTTGGAGGGCGTGCCCGCCGATTTGTTGCTCTGCTCGTAGATGTCGATCAAGCGGCGGTCCAGAATGTTCACCTCGGGCTCCCAGGTGTTGTAGCGCTGGTTCCAGCCCTTCCACTTCACGCGGTACTCCACGGTGCCCTGGAAGCGAGAATTGAGAGTGCAAATGCAAGGAGACAACAATTAATTGATTTTCCGTCATCGAAGCGCAACAAAAACATCTCGAAGCCTCTCCACACACACACAGGCACACTCGCGTACGCACTCCTCACACACACACACGCACACACACTCGCAAACATGCAGCGTGCAAATGGTGGTTGCTGCAGCAGATGTCCTTTGCCCAAAAATGTCGAAGGACATGTGACCTTGTGCTGCTTTGACCACATATATTGTGCGACCCGTGCGCTGCGCAAACTGCGTCCTGCACCCGGGCATTTCCATTTTCGCTGCTTTCCACGCATTTGTTTACGAGCTCTCACCTTTCTAACGCGCTTCTGGATTATTTTCTCCGCCGCGTACACCAGGAAATCGTCCCGATCGTCCTGCACGTTCTCGCGCACCACCTTCCCCTTGCCCCCCTTGCCGCGTCCAGTCATTTTTAATTAATTCGCGTTGTTTGTGACTCGGTATTTATATTATTATTCGCAATTTCAATTCTTTACAATTCTGTTTTCTTCGCGCAGCGTTGCCAATTTAGCTGTTTTCCCGCTACATCTGTCTAGTAGAGGTGCAGGAAACATCGATAAGTCGATGCATTTAAAATTTTTCAAAACATCGATTTATTTTTTGACTGCTTTGGTGCCATCACTTTTCAAAGATTTAAACTAAAGTTGAAGACAAATATTTATAATCATATCGATAAGGCCAATAAATAAATTTTAGGAGTGTTAAAGGATAATGGATAAGTAAAAGAAATATCTGCAACATTGAAATTTAAAATATTAAATTTTTATATAAAGCATCGTCGATGTATTTATGATACATCGATAAAACATCGATGGATTTTGAAAAACATTAATGTTTCTGCACCTCTACTAGCTATATAGCTCAGCATTTGGCTTAAAAGCAAAATGTGTGGCAACGCCAAAATTGTTAGCGTTGCCAGACCGGTTATTATTGTTTGAAAAATTACCAGAAGAGACGTTAAGATGTTCCAACTTTTGTGTCAGGTATTCAACAAAGTATATTTTAAACTTTTTCTAAGGTTAAAATATAATTTTAGAAAAAAAGTACTGCACTATAAAAAGGTTATGTCATGGTAATGTCATGGCCAACAAGATTCTGGTGAATTCCGTGGTCTCACATAAAAATTTAAATGTCATCATAATCCAGACATTGCATTAACAAGTATATATTTAAAATATAGATATAAGTGTATTTTTTTATTGATTTCTTGGTAGTGTAAAAATATTTGCATTGGTAAACTAGTTCATGCGATGTATACTGAATATATTCTATATTTTTCGAGAACGCAAACAGTAATAATCATTGATGTCACGAATGCAGGAAAAGGACTGCGATGCGGTCTGAGGGATCAGTCAAATCCACTCTAATTGTTAGTGTTTCGTCTCTAATAACCTTGTAAACCAGAAAATACAACAAAATTAAGTTCAAGTATAATATTATTTATAGAAATATTAATTTGTATTTGACACTTTATAAACAGTATCCCATTGCTCAGCTTAAAATAAATACAATGACTGATGAAACAAATGTTTAAATGAAAAGAAATACTTCTTGTTGTTCTTGTAGGCTAATATTCACCGTCTGCTTGGCAAATAAAGTAATTATCATCTGAACAAGGATTTTCATACATGTCTACGTTTTTATTTAAAATGACACATTTTCTGTATCCTCCCGGCCATCCGGTTCGCCTGGCATCCACTTTAAAAAAGGTGCTGGCCGACCTGTGGCCACCGACACGTGCTGGCCCTGCTTATCTGGGTTGCTTATGCCCAACCAGTAGTATTCTGACAATAACCTCTCTTTGATGGCATTGAATTCCTGTTCGTTTTGAATGCTCGCCAGGTGGCCGTCCCTTTGCCGACAAGCGTTTACGGCAGAAGTCCAGTTCTGTGCAATGTTGTTCTCGATGTAGAAGTATCTAGAACCGATCTGCTCAAACTTCGGTGGAACAATCTTTTTTGAAACTATGGACAGCTTATCCAGGATGGCTGCCAGCTGGTTCTCTGTCCTCTTTTGTCCCGTCTTTTTGCCAAGCGGATTCCAGTAACGCCTCAAGATTGTCCAGCTCCCCCCATTGATCTGAAGGATCCGGGATCAAGCATACGGTTCTAACGTTATCCAGAAACTCTGCTTGGGATACACCCAGAAGCAGGGAAATATATGCGAACAGGAAACATATTCCGAACTTAAACATGATGTTTGTGAATAACCGAAATTGGCAAGCGAGCTTAACGAACTGATTCTCGATTTATTTGCGGGCTAGTACGTCCCACAGCATCGGTGATAAGCCACCTGACTGATGAGCCCCTCCCAAACCACAGCTTATTGCTTATACAAAAATGTATTGCAGACCAGATTATATTCTTTGCTCTCTCAGTACTTTCTCTGTTCAAATTGGATTCGGGGAAATAGATTTTAGAAACGCCTTCCCTACGTTCTCTTCCGAGAAAGATTGCCTTTCAGAGAGGTCAAAAGTTTGGGAGTTTCTTATGAAATTATTAAGGTATAAATAAATAAAAATGAACGTATTTACATATGTGATAATAAAAACAGTTTAATAACTAAAATCAAAATAGTTTCGTGCTTAGCAAGAATTCTCTTAGGGAAATAAATTCTAATTAAAGATTAAAAGGCAGTAATTATAATAATTTAAAAACTGAAACTGGCTCTCTTTTTAGTTTATTAATTAATGAAATGAACTAGTTTCGGCCTAGGACTCGTCAAATGTCAAAGCCGTAAAGAGAGAGCAATAGGAAAAAGCACGAGAAAGCCACATTGAAAGCTCGGGGGAAAGGATGTCGAAAGGAAGTGGCGACTGCAGATATTTTTTACCAGTTGTGTGTTGGCCGAGGGTTCGCGTGGCGGGGGCGGCAAGTACGATGACATTATTTTATTTATGCTGTGATAGTGAAATACCAACAACAACACCAACAACAAAAACAACAACAACAACAGGAACGACACCAAGAACACACACTGGAAACGTACGAAATCAAACGCAATATTTTCGCCGAGAGACCCACAAGCCACAAATGGAAAGTTAATACATTAAACGCGAAGTAGAACGGGAAACCAACCAAAAGCTTTAACCAAATAACAAAAAGATAAAAAGGGAAAACACCAAGCAA
>VNJS01006005.1:0-28943 GCA_008042575.1 Drosophila watanabei | reverse complement strand
GCTTTTTGGCCCTCTTGGTAATTACCCCTGCAGTCCCAACCGCAGGCCCTTGTCCCTTGTCCCTTGTCCCATTCACAATCCCATTTCGATTTTCAGTCCGCAATCCCAGCCAGCGCCCGCACCCAGAAGATAGTTCAGCTGGAAGCCCCACAACTCTGCGGTCGGTCTTCTTTTTTGGCCAAACGAAAATCGCAGACTTCAACGGAACGAACTGTGCGTCACTCGATGGGATCGAAGTCAGGAAGATCGGCTAGCCAGATTACAAAAATAATGGTAATTAGGAATGGCAGATTGCTACACACACAGAATAGAGAAGGCCTATTTTTATAATTCGAAGATATTTAAGTTGTAAAAGAAACAGTAACGTAAAAATTAAATTTAACGGAAAACAGGGAATATGTTCCTAATAAATTAATTAATATAAAGAAATATATTAATTAAATTAAGTAAAAGAAATATCAAAAACTCTAACATAACATTTGTTGTTTCCCGTGTAATGTCGCTTACAAAACCTAGAGACACACCTAGAATACAAAAGAATCGAAGATTAAAAGTACTTTGTTTATGAGGGGCACTGTGTCAGCGCGGCATGTCAGAGATCAATGTGAATCATAATCCCATAAATACAATTTTTTGTCAACTTGACTCCGTTAAGACCCTAATCGCGCGGCCAATAAATCATTTGCGAGCTCTGCTTCTCTCGGCTTCTACATGTTGTGTAATTGCCCGTGGCCAAGGGCAGCTGATAAACCGGAGCCAGTTTTATTTATTTAGAGAAGTTCCCAAGCCACTTTCGGACCACCACTCCACTTGCCATATGTTTGTGCATAATCTAACGCAATTAATGGGCGCCAGCTACCCAGCAGATAGAGATACAAGGCTCAGATACAATTTACATTCGGAAACTATGCCGCTGACCTCAAATTGTCAGCGGACAATTAATATTTATCAAGCGCGACTTAAGCAACAAGAATCGGACAAGAAACAACATTTGGAGTCGTGACTTTCACGCCGCATTCTATACGTTCTTTTTGTTGTTTTCCTTGGGTCTGGAATGCAAATTACTTTCAATTGTGAGCATTAAGTAAAAGTGTTTTCTCGTCTCAATTAGCCAGCTGACAGTTCGCCCAAAACATTTCGGCGATCGACGACTCATCATCGGCATGATACATCGATCGGTCGGGTTTTTATGCCATATGGGAACCTATGCATAAATATATATACATATAATGATAGAAAAACCGCACTGATCTGTATCTTAATTTGTGCACTTAGTATCTACACTTTTATGAGTATCTCTTAATAGGAAAAGTCGTAAAATATGAGTTATTGAGAATAAACACTCAGAAAAACTATCTCAACGTTATATGTATTAATCCGAATATTAGGCATTAACTTTGTAGTTTTGAAACGCAGATAAAGTGGTTTTTAATACCTTCTACAATTTATTTGGAATTTTAATTAATATATTTTAAAGCGACAATAAAAGGAAGGGAATCATACACCTAAAAATGTGTCATGCTCTCATAAGCAATTTCAAATTCCTTTGAAATCGAAAGCTAAGAATGTAAACTCCACAAATACCCAAACAAATAACGTCACGTCTCAAAAAAGAATTACTCAAAATGCGACAAGCTTCTTGAAATATACTTTTCGTAATCTAAAAAGTCTGTTTTCGACTTGCGAATCAGCAAGTGCTTTCTACACATATGCGTGTGTGCACTTACATCATTCTTAACCCAGCTTCGAGCAGCTTGTTTAACAATCTGCCCAGACCACTTAATGGTATCATTAGGCGCAAAAAGCAAACAGCTCTACAAATTGAACAATCCCCCCAAGAGGAATTTGATTTTGTAGCATTAACATACGAATTCCTGCCGATTCTGGCCGAACCTCTCCTTCCTGTCTCCCTTGTCTCCGTGAGGAGGCATGTTCACTATGTGCTCCCTGACATAATGAGGCAGCGTTTATGCAGTTCACAGACGGAAAGCCGCCAGCACGTGCAGCATGGACCGCGTTGAGCACCGCGTGGCCAATGTCAGAGGCGACCCCTTCAGCTCCGAGTGAGGTGCCGCCTTTATATACACAGCAGAGGTTAAGATAATATTTATTTAAAATTTTAATATTCATATTAGTAAGAAGAGAAAATGAAATAATTAAAAACCTTTAAGAAAATAGAGAAACTGAACTAACTATAGATATCTTTAAATTTGATATATTCTAGATAAGATCAAGATCAAAGTAAGCCAAAAATATTTTAAATATATCTTTATATACCCCCAAAAATGTTTCAAGTTGAAAATTCAGACACCGAATCGTGAGGATATTTTTGCAACAACTCAATTACACCACCAAGCATATCCAGTTGCCAGTTTCCAGTGCTTCTGCTCTGACCTCGCCTGTGGCTAGAGGCTCACGCAATTGTCTGGCTGCGGCTCCCGTGGAGGCACAGAGGCACAGGCCCAGAATAATACTTGTTCCCGCGACTGTTTGCTTAGAATGGGACGCACGTACGACCGATTATTGGGACCTAGCCGGCAAACATGGGCGTGGACGGAGCGCGGTTCATGTAAATGCCCACGAAAGTGTCGAAAGCGAAGTCATAATAAATAAAACGCTTTGGCCTGGCCCAAATCAAATCAATGTTTCGTACATTTCACTTATGAATTTATGAGTCATTATGATTTTCCGCTTTGTATCCGCCCGTACCATATGCAATTCCTAAAACCAATAAGCAATAAAAATTTATTCAAACTAGCGGCAGAAGCAGAAACAGCAGCAACAGCTGCGTTTGCCGGCAAAAAAACACTTCCCCACTTTTGGTTTTAAATCAAGACAAAAATGCGTTCGCCTCTGAGTGGTGAGTGTCGTAAAAAACTGTGCACATCAAATCCAAAAGTCGTCAGAGCGTTGCACATTTAAAGGCGGTATGACGAAGACCTCCAGGGAAGAGCCAATGAAGGGAAACCCCCCGAGTTCCGTAGGAGACACACACAAAAAAAGTGTGGAGAATTCTAATAAAATTTTATTTTCAATAGTAAATCGGCTCAATATGACTGGAGGAGGGGGATGGGGGGGCATATGAAAGGGCTTTACCGGTCGCAGACGACCAGCCCGAAGAGCCGGCAATGCGTACACGGAAAACTGTGCCACTATGTCATCCAAACCAGGGACCAGAGACCAGATACCGAAGACCAAAGACCCATCTTGCCCTGACAGCAAAAGAGGCAGAACCAGCACCGGTAACTGTCACGAAGACAGCCGCAGACTGGGAGTACCCTAACTTAGGGTAAAGGGGAATATTTAGATATTTGAGTGTTAAGATACTAAGAAAGATTGAATAAAAATCAAAGCCGAAATTCCAATTAAATTACATTCTAAAAAATATGTATACTACAAATTTGTGTTCATTTTTATTCTTTACATGACCCCGTTCCAAGTAAAGAGTATTCAAAATTCGACTTCCCATTTAACAATTTGTCAAAGGGCGCTGTTCGGTTCGTCGCGTACTTTTTGTCGCCGGCTCTGCGCCCCTAAGTGAACTATTAGCTCTGTTGATTTTATGTTTTCCAATTTGTTTTGTGATGTACTTGCTATGGGTATGGGTACATATATATATATATATATATATGTAGGTTCAATCGGGGGATGCCAAAGAGTTGGCTGTCAGCTGGCGTGTCGCCCGCCGACANGACCCGCCCGCTGGCGTGTCGCCTGCCGACATTTATTGGCCTTGGCTTATTTGTTACACGCCCATAGCCACCCCCTCGAGGGAGCCGCCCTTTGCAATTCCTTTTGTTTGATTTAAAAGGATTTGCATGCCAAATTTGACTTTATTTATTTTTAAGGTTAACACGTACGCTCGCATCAACACGTTTGGCCAAGTGATTGGGTCGAATGTTTAACATTTTAAGTGCCTGCATTTAAGGTGGGAAATATTTTACAAAGAGCTTTGCATAAATAAGGCGAGAATGCATCCGAATACAAGTTGCCAATCCAATCCAATCCACAAAGTCACTTAAGCCCTGGCCAACCAACTGTTGCACATTAGAGTTTTGTGGATATGGCTTGAATGGCTAAAAGCGATAAAAGCCCAAGGCGTAATCTGATACTGGCCAGCTGACAGAGTGGGATTTGGTTGCCGAGGCATAATCATTATAAATGGATGATCGAGACCCACATTCAGGGCATGAAATGGGAATGCCTCAATGCCTCAATGCCTCGATGCCTCAATGAAGCAACCGGAGAGAGAGAGAGAGGAGAATGCAAGATGAGCCGAGTTAATTATATAATTACAACATTGTTGTCAGGGCATCCAATTACTCTTTGAACAGTAGCAAATTATTGTGAGAAGTGGGGAATTATTAAACAAGAAATTAAATATAATAATTATTATTTATTATACTTAATACTTCTAATTTAATAAAAGCAAAGTTATAACATTTTTCAATCATGAAAATTTTAATTTCAGAAAAGTATAATTAAGGTTATTTTCCAATAGAACCCAGAACATATTTATTTTCACAATTATAATTAAATCAACAAACAAAAACGAGTAAAAGAAGAAACTAATTATACGGCTTTTAAATATAAAGATGAATCTTCTGTTCACAGGTGCATTATCCTCTATTTTCTTTATACAAATGAAGCACTTTGAACTTGAGTTTTTTCTCATAAATTTGCCAAATTTGTATATATCCCACATTTCACTTCGGGGTCATTGAAACATCAAGAGGGAAAGTGGCAAAAATATATCGCATATTTGACTGGCAGCATCAATGGAAACAATGCGAATAATATTCCCAGGTTATTTACGGAATTTTATATATGATATATGAATATATAACAAAGGCAATAAATAAAATAATCTCTTGTTGAAATATTTTCATGTAGATTCTTGTGGCATAACTTCACTCTAACTACTCCTTTGGCTTAATCCACATCATCGCCGTGTTTAGTATTCGGGTTAATTCCCTTGATAATGATGTTGGCAAATGGCAACATAAAAACGGAATCGCCAGACAGAAAAACAAAGCCAGAAAAAAAGCAAAACCAAAATATATAAATAACCAGAAATGACACCGTATGATCGCGATCTCGATTTTAATTCTCATTTTGCTGCTGACCCCGATTGGGCCTAAGTACGTGGCTAAATTGCCGTTGCAGTTGCCAGTTTACTTGGGGGAAAAAAACAGAAGCTAAAACTGCCAGTGGATTTCAATGTTCCCTAGTAAATTATGCAGCTGCCTGGCAGCGATTTAAATAATCTCTAAGCGACGAGTGCTACTCATATTGCACTTAGCTGGAAGGCCTCAGCCATGTGCAACATGTTGTCGCAATCCCCAAAAACCGAGGCGCAGACAGCGAAAAAGTTCAATGAAATGTGCATCATCTTATGGGGTCCGGACTCCCCGACTCTCTCTCTCTCTCTCCGGACTGGATATGGAAATGCGAATGGGGACCAGAAATCGGAATCGGATGAGGAGATCTCCAGTTCTGAGGCTGCGGCCGTGCGTGTCCCATCGAACTTGATGAATGGGGTGTGCCAAGACATCAGCGCGTTCGTTATTGCTGTCATTATAATGCATTGCATTTATTTATAGCCTCTTCTCGCTTATCTCGCATGCAATATGTATGTTTGTTATTCTTTCCTTTTTTATTTCTTCGGACATCTTTTGGCCGGTTGAAAGTGGCAGCAGAAAAATTGATCAACGATCCCGGGCAACGCACAAGAACCCAAATAGGTAGTTGAACTCTTGCTTTCGCCACGGGATTCAAGGTTGGCTGGGTGGCCTCCGTGTTTCACGGAGTCTGGAATCGCCAAGTCACGGAGGGAAACAGACTATTCCCTGGTTGTTTTCCTCTTTTTTTTTCTTGGCTATATCTCCGCTGCTGGCAGTTGGCCAGCCACGCAATGCAAAAGTGTAACTCGAAATGGAGCAAAAGTTCATAAAAATTGTGGCCACCAGTCGCGGGAATATGTGAGGCGGCCAATGAAAAATTATAAAAAGAAAACACATTATTTATTTAGTTTTTCATGGAAATTTTTGATGGTTTGCTAATTGAGAAAAAGTCGCCGAGTTTATAACTTAAAATAAACTGTATTTTTAGAAAGTCAGGAGAGGTTTTTTCTTTGGAGTTTTTTGCAAAATTTGATGGACTTTTAATAAATTACTCTTAAAAGAATTAACATTCTTCTTTAATGAAACATTTTAAGCAGAAAGTTTTAGTTTTCTACAACAAATAATTATTTTTCAAAAGAAAAAAATATTCATTTGTTATTTTCCTGGTTATTTTAGTAAATTATGCTTCAAAAATTCAACCAAAATACTTTCTTGAAATAAACTTTGTTAGTCATTGATGCACCTTTAAATATTATTTTTAAATTAAGCTATTTCTTAAAACCGTTCCAGCTTTCCCTTAATTTATTATTCAAATTTCTTAATAAAGAAACAAAGCCTATAAAGAACTTTTTTACAACCCAAGAAAAAACTCACTTTGCTTTAAAAATAGCATTAAATTTCACACTTGCCCAGACGACAGCTGGCCGGGAGACAATAATGTGTCCATCTCCGTCTGTTCCGTCTGTCCCACCAATTGTTATGGAATTATTCGACTAGCCTGACCTTGTGGCAACAGATGTAGGGCCCAACTGCATGGGACCCATAAAAGACCTATAAACATTTCGGTTTATTTCCAATTTGTCTTCTTTGTTGTTATTGCTCATTTTCGCATAAAATTAAAATGTTGGCGGGAAATATTTTATATGTAGGAATGAGTATATGTGTATTTATTTTTATTCCAGCGAAAATAAAACCAGGAATTATGCTTCTCTGGGAGGGAGAGAGAGCGTAGAATGATTTCAAGCGGTCCGCAACATTCATCATGTGTTTAAGCGCAGGCTAGTTTTGTGGGCTAGGCCTCGGTGGCGTATGCGTAATGCGCCCACTGATATGAGCTGGGAAAGCGTATTTATGGCCTGCCGTTGGCCAAAAGCCTTTTATCAGCTTGGCAGCAGCAGAAAAATATATAGCGTATCAGAGAGTTAAAGCGTGGAATTAAAGCCAAACGAAACACATTTGATGGCAGTTGATTGGCAATCAATGAGTGCGCCGCCTGTCACCAGATAAACACAAAAAATCTATTAACTCAGAGTCAAAGTCCTGGCCAGAAAGAAATCTAATATCCATTTGGCGGCGATGCGACTCCTCGAGGCGCAATCTCCTTGCCTGGACACGCACACGAGAAGCATCCTTGTGTTAATAATCAATGTGATGGGAGGTGGGTGGGAGGATGGTTGGGAGCCTGACGGGAAGCCGGACGACTCCTTGAGAGGTTAAGTAGCGACTCGTCGTCGAGTGGCACTTGACTGCCAAAAGCAGGAAACGGAAGCCACGACACGATAGATGTCGATAAGTCACATACTCCTGCCCGGGATAAAGGCGCATTACGCATACGTGGCTATTAGTCAAAGGTTTCTCCTTCTTCCCTCATCGCCTAATTGAAACGAGTGCCATGAATACTCCGACGACGACTAAGTGACCCCCATCCTCTGTCCCCCAGTCGACGTGCCCCTGCCAGAGATAATGAAATGAAGTAATAAATAAATATATTAACATGCACACACGTCTCGCGTATTTAGTTCATTGTCGCTGGCTATACGTACGAAAAATATAACAATATGTCTATATTCTGCATAGCAGCAAAGCAACACATTATAATGTATATTGTAATCGGGTGTTTTCTCAGTTAGTTTTAGAATTTATGGGACAGCTGCGTCATCAAAGAGATGCCTTCCTCATCGTCTCAATTCGCCAATGTATACAATATTTTGTAAGTCTTCACATAAAGTGTAAATTTATGAGAAGCACGCGACGAACAGGTTCATCTGTGTTTTGAGAAATTACTAAAAATAAACTTAAAAGAGGGGATATCAAAAAATAGCATTTCTGATCTAAATGAAAATATAAATCTCCATGTCAAAAGTTGTATAAAGGATGACACGTTCATTGAATCCATCAACAAATTACGCAATCTGATTAATCCGACCGAGCATCTTAATGCTATAGACGAGTTTACTGGCGCCTTGAAAGGCCGAGAATAACATTAATGAACTGCCAAGCCATTCAATAATAAATTGATACTACAAAAGAAGCGTTGAAAACAGCACTCTTCGGGCTTACCTTCTACAGATTCTACAGATTCAATTAACGATATCCAAATTGAAATGTTCTGCCAGAAATCGTGACAAACTTTGGACATATTTCATATTTCTTATTGCTTCAGATATCAAAAAACATTCCTACCCCAGCACGTGGTCTGTGGAAATACCAAGTATTTAGTTTATGTTTGTTTATATTCGCATTTAATTGATTTAGAAATTCAAATTCGCGATCGTGTCTGGGATCTAACATCATTAGGCAGAGAACTAGTTTCCACACTAGAATATATATTTGAAGTAATTGCATTCAAACTCCCGATCGATGGAGGTCTGAAGCAAATTTAGTCGTAATATGTAAAGTAATTCCTATTACGTCAAATTGATGTCTACCGAATGAGTATGCATGCATTTCAATTTCCAAAGTTTGCATAAATTGGCGAATGAGAAGTTGAAAAAAGATCAGTAAGTGGAGGACAACCACAATCCGATCCGAAACCAGACTCCAACTCTAACCGATCCGATCGGAGATAAAGCGCATTCAAGATTTATGACTAACTACACGGAGGGAAATAATGTTTGTATATATTCTTGTGAAATTTTAAGTTTTTAATAGCAGAGTATATACATATTTTCCCCCCTATAATAAAATGTAAGATAGCTTAAATCTCAACTTAAAATATAAAATAAAGAGGTTTAACTACACACAACACTTTGCATAATGACACTTTTAAAATTTAATTTTGCCACTTTACCTATAAGGCAATAAGCCTTAAATTTGTTTTCAAGTCTTAGAATTTCCTGACCAATTAATATATATTTTTTACAGTGTCCTCGCTGCGACCTGCTACGTTTGCATAACTCCTCAGTCGCGCCTATCGAGGCGGATAATCGCTGCCAACTTGGCATCGCATCAAGTCAACACACACAATGCATGCCAATTAATTAAGACCTGGCACGGGTCCCGGCTCCCCCGTCGACTTATTTGGCTAATTGTCTTTCGATCGGGCGAGCAGATAGTGGCCGAATCAAATATATATATATACTTGGGTCGGACTACCCACAGTCTGTTAACAAAATTAGATTAAACGGGTTGCGTTGCGCACGCGCTCAAAGGCGGCTGCCGCCAATTATACCGGAGATACCGATTCCGAGGCGCCAGTCCAGGTGACGGAGCGCTTGGCGTTTTGCATAAATTAAATAGATATTATTTAGCTACAGATTGCCATCGTACAAGGGCAATTAAGAGGCGCGGGTCGTACGGGTCTGTTATTAAGCCCAAATGGTTCTCGTAGGTGATGAAAGTGTAATATTTTGTTGCTTAACATGTGCAATCAGTGGGAAATATTATTAAAGGTTACTTTGTTTCTTTTGTTTTTTATTTTTAAGAGATATATAAGAGATATAAACAAGCTGGGACAATGGCCATTGTCCTGGCGTCTGTAAACAATGACAACAAGTTCCGAAAAACGAAAATAAAGCCCAGCATGCAGGCACCGGATAAAAAAACGAAAAGGCAAGGTCAGCGAAATAACGTCACGATGATTCACTGGAATTGCAGCAGACGAAATTCTGGTAAAATCGAAATGACAAAGTTGCATTCATGGGACTTTATGGATTTATCAGAAACATAAAGAGATAGATCTCAGTACCCTTTATATATATTTATACAAAATCAAGAAAATATATATATTAATAAAAACAAAATGTATTGCCTTATCAAAATTCAAACCTTATGACCGGCGATCGTGGGAAAGTCTACCTAAAATGCAAAATGCTGATTAGGACTAATACGAAGCCCGCATGCCACGCCCACCGCAAATAATTCACGCCAATCTTTCACAACAATTATGCGCAACGCCGGCGAGCTAATATTTATGTATACATGGACACGGACAGCGATTTTCACTCGGGCCGAACACGTATCTTTGCATCTGTGGGATGCAACTGCATCTGAAAGTCAATCCGAGTGTAAGGCCAGGTTAATGCCTCAAACCTGTTCGTCTTCTGGCTATTTATTTTTGCGGCGGCATATATATATTTTGTTAATTTTGTTACCTTTGGAGCTGTTTTTGCCGCCAGCTAGCTCCGGCTACTTGATTTAGGAGTTTACTTTGGAGATGCACTGAGGGATAAGGTATTGTATTTAAAGATTTGTAAATGAAATAATATTTATAAAAGAAAACTAAATGATAAATTGTTAACTAAAAAGTTAAATAAATACCTGAACACATTCTTCATAGAGAGAAGCAAATGAAATAGTTTATAAATCAGTTCAAAACAGTACACAGAAATAATCAGATATATTTTCTTATATTTATTTTGAATTAATTCAACAACGTTTTAAAATTGTTTTCAAACTCAATTAGAATTTCTTATTTTAATATTTTTTGTTTAGCTCTTTTTGTACTTCCCCTCAATTTTTCTCTATCTGCACCGCTAACTCGCCGACAGCCGGCTGGCGCGGAACCCTCTCGATCTTTCAGCACCAACTGCCTGGTTTCGTTTAACAATATTAATATGAGATGCGAATATGCGGCATTTATCGAGCAACAAGTGGCGGATACTACTGGGCCTGTTTCTAATTTAAATATTTCGCAATACTTCGCCGCGAGAACCATTCACAAATGACCTAATTGAGACGCAGGTCTCCCAGTTATCTCCGGCAGTGATTGCTCACGCGGCTTGGCCTGAGTCAGTGGCACGACATGACGACATCGAATGCAAATTGGTTGCAAATTTTAATTCATTTGTAAACTTGCTTCTATTGCTTTTTTAGTGAAAAGTCGTACATGTTTCTGACACTGACTCATTAAGATTTATACTTGTTCTCGGGGAGGTGCTGGCATGCAGCAAGGCTCCTAAATTGGCACACATTGTTTTTTGTGTGCAGCTGTTCTGGTTTCATTGTTGGGCCTATGACACAGAGTCCCCTTTTCCATTTTTAATTTTCCCCGCCTTCCCCGCACTTCCTCTTTTTCCAACTAATATTGGTGGCGTTCCCTTTTGCAGTTATTCGCATCGTGCAAATGTTTATGTGTTTTACATCAAAGTACATTTGTTTTTCAGGCGGTTGTCGCCACCATTTCCCGCTCTGCTGCTGCTGCCACGAATTAGAGTCACAAGAGTCGGGGGGAGTGCCTTCAACACTGTCGCCATGTCATTCCCACAGTTAACAAATGTGTACCGAAAATGTTTTTGTCACAACTTTCTGTCCTGTCCCGTCAATTTGGGTGGAACGCGGGCTACCGGAGCTCCGTAGAATTTGCCATTTAATTAAGACAAGTCGGGGGAGACAGCCCGCATGGAGATAAAGCCAGGCTTATTTGGTGGCAATAAACATTAGATGCCGGTGGAACAACAAACAAGTTTAAATAAAGAGAATAATGTATAAAAAATAAAATAGAGACTTGTCAGAAAGCCAGATCAATCAGTTGACCGCCAAATTATTTTATTTTTATTACCTATTAAATTTCTACACTTTTAATATTGCAATTTGCATCCATATGCTAATTCAGCAAAAAATAATTAAAAGTCATAAAAGATGCGGCTTTTATTTGTTTATTTTTTATAAGTAATACATTAATGTTTGGCAAATATTGTTTATAACAGAGAATAGTTCATTTAAATCCATTCAAACTGATAAGGGTTCTTAACAATTCGAAACTTTTACTTACTCATGATCCGAGCTAGAATCATATCATCAAAATGAATCATTTGCTCCAAGACCTCAAGACCTTTCTAGGAATTATCAAAATTGAATAATCCATTTCTTCACCATTACAAAAAATTATACATTATACAAAAAAATCAAATAAATACGTATTCCTTAAAGATGTCACCCAAAAGTGAATCATTTCCAAAAAAAGGATGAATCATAATTTCAAGTAAAAAGACAATTCCTCCAGACTTTTCTAAGAATCATCAAATATTTTCAAAGTTATATTTTCACCATTTCCACAAAAAATCAAATCAAAAAGAAGGGGGTTGAAATGCCACCCAAATGTGAATCATTTTCAAAGAAATAATGAACCGGGATCATGAATTTCCTAATTTTAAGTAAAAAGTGTTTCTAAGAATAATCAAAAAATTTATTTTTTTCGCCATTATGAACCGGTTAAAGATGCCACCCAAATGTGAATCAGTTTCATAGATAGAATTATCAACCAAAAGCATGAATTATAATTTCACGTCAAAAGTGAAGACTTCAAGACCTTTCTAAGAACTATCCAAATTTGTTCATTGAATACTTAATTTCTTGATTATTACTACATAATTCCTCTACTATCAACTACGATTTAATGCCAATTTATATGCCCATCACATATTGCAAAAAAAGCTTTCAAAAATATATTCAAATCCAACTGTCAAAGATGCCATGACACCCATGAAATAGATATCGTTTCGCTGAATTGCGACACCTATCAACCCGCGATTTATATCCAGTAATTACAAACCTATTTCGACACGACTGCAATATGCAATTATCGCGTTAAGAAAATACATATAGACTTAATGCTGTGCACCCATAAATCGGAAAATTCGCAGGCGGAAAGTTGACATATTGACTAGCCCCTCGACAGCTTCAATTTCCGCTGCTAAACCGGAGATCGCTCAATCAACATAATGCCGTTGGGAGATCATTAATGTCTAAGACTGTAAATCTTGAGAGGAAAAATCAGACAAGGCAGAACATAGTCTATACTTCAGAGTATTAAATACTCTTTAAAAGCTTTCTCTAAAAAAAGAAATATAAATAATAAGAACTTTCTTTTATATCTATTAAGCGGAAAACATTACGTTTTTCCTGTTTCCGTTTTGATAAAAAAGAAATGTTGAAAAAATTTCAATTGTCAATGTTAAATACATTTAGTTTTTCTGCACAATTGTCAATGAGATAAATGCAAATAAATTGGGTAAACATTTGAGAAGAGTTTGTCCTACGATTACAGACATTTAGCAAATATTTAAGCCAAGAAATCCGACAAGGGCAACTGAAAGCCGTATTAGCCCGATGTCTTTGTATTTGCTCCGAGTTATACTCGTATTTATTAATGAGCTGCACAAACATGCATAGTCAATTTTCAGTTCATTGCCGTTGTTTTTGGCTTTGTTTGCCTTTGGAGTAGTTTGTTTGCCGTTGACTAAAGACGATACGCGATGGCAAAAACAAAATATTAAAAAAAATAATAGAGAAACCAAGTAAATGTTATTTAATAGTCGACGCCCGCTCAATTATCGCAAAACTAAAAATGCGCGCCCTGTGCATTATTTCCTTCCATTCGGTAATATCTGACTTCAAGTGGACTGCAGGGCAATATGAAATTATTTTTGGACTTTTCCCCCGTTTAGGTTTACGTGACCGACAGATGCCATCGAAAGGTAAGCGCTTAAAATAGTTTTTGGACTTACCAGCCTTTCACTTAAAATGGCAATGAATTTCTCCACGTATTCCCTGGCGGATGAGGAGGGTCTCTACTGCTCTACTGCTGCATAGTTTCGGGGGACAGCTTCCGGTAGACAGGACACTTTTCACAATGCCTTCGGACACTTTTCTTTTATGCGCGGCTCCTTTGTACTCTCGGGTATTCCGTTCTTGCAACTCACTACACTACACAAAACAGGCGAAACAGGGTTTGATTTAGAAAAAGAGATCTCAATGGTGGCAGCGGAAGGGGTTGAGAGGGGATTGAGATGGGGCCTCATGTAAAATGGCATTGACATTGGCCAGTCATTGTCCGGCAGTGGGACAAAGCCAAATCCAGTGCCACAAAGGCGAACAGAAGGATTTCTGACCACAAAACACTAAGTATACCGATCGGCACTAGGCTAGTATATATAATATATATTGAACACGCAGTTTTGCACTGAAATAAATGTGTTCTAAAATCAAAGCAAGCTACTACTGTATTTTATTTATATTTAAAACAAGAATTTTGGATGGAAGATTGATAATTGTGAAATTTTTGATGAAACATAAACCAAATAAACGTTTGGCTTATATTTTAGTTATTTATTTTAAGAATTATATGTTATCTTTAGTAAACAATTGTCTAAAATGTCTAGGTTTCTGATATTTTTAATCAGCTTTAAGTTGTGTTATTTGCATTATTTTTTAATCTAGAATAGTTCAAATTTGAATCCAGTATTTCTTTTCCTAGATTTTAAATTTTTTAATGTTTTTTGTTCCATAATTTTCCTATATATGAATATTTTTTTAGGTGGATTTTAATTAAGAAAAGTTGCTCAGTTTTTCCGATTTAAATTTTAGTTAAATACTTTAAATTCTTTCTTTGCTCGTTTATTATTTTATTTCATATTTTTGTATTAGTTTAATTTTGTTATTTTTGTTGAAAATCTCAATTTTAGAACCCTATTTATTTCCGTGCATAAATCTCAGCCGGCGAACAACACACACTGCACACTCACATTCCCACACCCGGAGACGCGAATTGTGTATATTTTTTATGAAGCACGCCTCGAAGTCGACGGCACAAAATTCGCGTGTGGCTGCCCTTGCGATGCGCTCCGTTCGGCGGACAGACTGTGACTGAGACTGGGACCGAGACTGAGGCTAAAAGCTGGCGACTGATTGCGAGGCGGAAACAGCGTCGGCGGCGCCAAAAGCTGCTCTGCCGGCGTATCTGTCGACGCCGACGACATCGGGCAGAATGCCGGTCTATATATGCCTCCGCTATAGTCTGTAGGAGTGTGCGGTGGCTACTGTTTGTTTGCCGCCTCTTGTTTGGCAGATACTTTCGTTGTTGCCCGTTGTTGATACTGATGGAGCACAAAATTCGAAATGCAATTAAAAGCGTTGTTTGAAAGAATTCGAAATAGCAGATAACTTTTTCAGGCGAAGGCAGGAAAATGCTTTGGAAAGGCAAAGCAATAACTGCCAGCCATGTAATTTGTTAATCAAATTTTTAGGAGCAATGCAAATAAATAGTTTTAATTGATATTCAAGTAGTTGGGATATAAAAGCTTGAAATAATAATTTATAGTTATATAGTATTTAAAATTTAGTGAAAATTAGGTTCAACTTAAATAAAACTGAAATTGTAAAAGAGTATTTCTTAAATGAAGCTTTGTTAAACCGTTTTATTTAAATTGTTTCAGCATTTTATACGATTTTTATGGTATATTAAGGCTTAAAAACAATTTGAAGCTTAGTTTTGCTTTAACATTATTTTAAATTTATTCATGCTTTTTGCAAAGATATAGAAATGTGTTTCCAAGTGTCTAAAATTGTTAGTTTAAGAAGTGGCAACACTTGTTTAAACGAATATGTTGTAAGGTTGTTAATCTTATCTTTATCTTGTATCTTGTTACAACAATTATGTGTTAATCTCATTTTATCTCACTGAAAATGTTGTCCACATTTATGTTACATTTTTTGCCCAATTCTTTATGATTAACCAAGCTGAAAGCCACATTTTTTAATAATTTTGCTATAAAAAATATAAAAATTTATTGCAAATTTAAGTAATAAATAAAATAAAAACTGAAACTGTGTTCCACATTTTTCTACTTTATTTATTTATATTTTTATATGGTATATTTAAAAATAATATAAGCAATTCTCTGAGAATGATCCCAACGTCAACCTTTGTTTATCTATTCAATTTTAATTTATTTCTTTCTTTCTTTTTTCTTCATTTAATTCTCATTTATTTTTAAACCACACATTTTTTTAAAGCATGATTAAACAATGTTTTTGTATATTTTCTATGATTTTTCTGGAACCTTCTCTGCAATAACAATTCCCCAAAAAACTATCTTTTATATTGTATTCCCGTGACATTGGGAATCCTCTGTGTTTTGTGTTTCCAGAACTCTCGCACGAGTCAAATCAAGGCGCAATTTCGCCGGGCTCAGTGCAATTTAGTGGAGCATGGCGAGCTCGGTTCCGACTTCTGGCCACTTACCTGCTGCAGTTACCTGGCTTTTTTCCCACCTGCAAGACACCTGATGTCCTGTACTGCAAGCACTTGTCTATAAATAGGAGCAACTGGAGGAGACGAACCCAGCGGGCAACACTTTCGTTTTACTTTTGCGGCAGCAGAAATTAGTTCCCAGGCGGCCTTATAAGCTCGACAAGGAAAAAGGGCTAAAAACTTGAAGGAAAACAGGAGCAAAAGGCTGTCGATAATATAGACAGCGGAGCATGGCGACATGTGCCCCCGGTCCCACATGTGTGCTGCCGCCGGGGCAAGTTTGCTTTCTTAATTATTTACACGTAATAAAACTAAGCATAATTTTCCAGCGGCAACTAACCCATGGAGGAACGCACTGGCACTGGCACTGGCGCCTCATTTCAAATTCTATAAATAATTTCAAAAGGCGGTTGGATACGAATCGCCAAAGGCTTGCTTAGCGAAGAGTCTCCAGAAAGCCGGAAAAATGGAAAACACATTCATACAAGTTGTTAAGAGAGAGAGAGTATGAGAAATAGAGAGAGCTGAGAGTGCCACTCTGCTGGCAGAGAAAGAGAGCTGCGACTGCTACGCTGGCAGCGCAGTAGGCGTATGCGTCACATGCGGCGTATGCGTAATTTTGTCAGCCTTATCAGAAAGCCATAGCAAGCAAAGTTTATTTTAAAGAGCCGGGCCATTTATCGAACTTGCAACGTGTTGTTGTCTCCTGCGGTCTGCAGCCACATCCCGCTGCATTCCCCCCCTCGGAATGGAGCTCCTTTTGCCAGGATGCATCCTGGATCCTGCCTAGCCCAACACAAGAGTCGCGTTGTTTGCACGCCGACTGCCCAAAGCCCGCCAATTGTTTATTCAAGCAGCATCGCAGCCCATGTGCACTTGAACTGCCCGAGCTGCTCTGCTGCTCTGCTGCTCTGCTGCTCTGCTGCTCTGCCTCTCCTCCCCTCCAATCCCCTTCCTGGGCCCGGCATGCCTGTGCATTCATTGGGTCTGCGATGTGTTTGTCTGGCCATTTTTTTCCGGCTCTGGAAGCCAGCCTTCGTCTGCTACACTGCTGGGAAAGGTTTAATACTTTAGTTATTAAATTAATTGTACACTTAATTGAGTTTATTGTTAATTAAAGGAAGTTTAAAGGAGAGAAGATTAATATGAAATTGATTTTATTTTAAATTTAAGAAGCTGCAACAATGCATTTATACGTAAATCTTGCTGCAGGTTGATCTTAATATTTGTAGACTAATCTAAGCTTAAGTGGTCCTTGTCTTACTGTCTTACCGAATATTATAGAAAGGCTTTTATTATTTATTGTACAAATAGAGCAATAAATATATCTTAAGCTTGAACAATGCAAGTAATAAAAAGTCTTTAAATTAGAAGTGAATAACAATCGACATTATTTTCGGCACTATCGAGATTTTACTTAAAGTATAGAAAAGATTTCATCATTTATCGTAAAAATAAAGTATTAAATAAATGTTAAGCTTTAATAATCTTAAAGAGACTTTAATTTAGAGTTAAAGAACAATCGATATCACTATAGGCACTATCGACAATTGGGTACTATCGAGGCATAATCGATGGGAAGCAGTAAACCTTCGGTAATTATCGATAGTAAGATCAATAGTTCTTCATCTCTACTTTAAATTTTGTTCTTTTTTTATAAATTAACCTCATTTCTTGCCTTTATTTTTTAGGAAAACTTTTTAAACAATTCATCTTTCTTTCTCTCCGTGTATTAAGCGCTCACTGCAGTTGTTATCGCGGCAGTTTGTTGTTGTCGCCGGGCTTAAACGGCTCTTAGCGGCAGTGAATCAGTGGCCAAACATGTAATCTGTTTAATGGCCACTGACCGTGCTCTCCGGACCCGGCTACTCCAGCTCCTGCTCCTCCTCCTGCTCCTGCTCCTGCTCCTCCCTCCCCCTAGCCTGACCATCGCGTATACGCACTGTTGGCCGTGGAAATGCTTGGAATTTGCATAGAGCTTTATTTCAAATACTTTTCGGCGTCTCTATGCAGTGCCCACCTGTTGCTCGGCAAGCAACACAAAATGCCATTTAGACATTTGGACATTCGGGGGGCAAACAAAAAACGTGGTAAAAAAACAACAACAACACGAAAACAACGTTAAACAAAAATCAAATAACTGCTAAAAAAAAAACAAACAAAAGCGAAACTTGTTGGTCTCCGCCGCGCCACTGATTTGCATAAACCGCAAAAAAAACGTAAGCTGAAAGCGATAAAAGATTTACAGATCTCTGGCTGAGTAAACAACAATAAATAGAAACATTGCTCGCCACTTTGGGTTTTAACAGAATTTTCAATTAGTCGAAATGCTCTTCTAGCCCAAGGAGTTGACATTTTCAAACCCTTTATCTTAACAGCAAATCTTAATACTTTTCGAGAGTTTTTGTTACTTAGGCGCGAAACCTGCTCTACAAAACCATTTTGCTGGCCTTTTATGGCCGTTTTTTAGCACCGTTTATCGATCTCAAATAACAGTTCTGAAATAAGTGCCCAAAAAACAAGGCTTTTTGGGAATGAAAAACATGCTTCATTAGCATAAATAATGAGGCGAGCTGCCTTGACTTGCTAAAGTGAAGCATTTTCAGTTGTTAAACAATGAAACTTGTTTAAATTTTCACAAAGAGTTAAGATTGCATCTGAGATCCTGAGACATGGAATTTTATTCCCTTTTCAACAATTAAAAGATATAATAGTTCCTGACTTGATTATATCTCCTCTTCCGAAACCAGAATCTTAAATTGTAATGTCCAAATTTATGGTTTTCAGACCGTTTATAGATCTCGTATAAAAGCGGCTAAAGAAGTGTTAAATATTTTCAATCGCCGAATTCAAACCCGATTAGCATCCAACTTGATTCGCATCGTTTTGGTTTATTCCCATTCATTTGCCCTAATTAAGTGAAATATGGATTTGCATTTTGACTAAATAATTCGAGCATCGTTTTTGATTAGATCTTGTTTTTTGGCAGTTAAATTTTAAAAGCGAAAAAAACAATAACAAAAACAAAGGCTTTTTTAAAAAACAAACTCAAAAAAACAAGGGTAATGTGAGGCTAACTTACATTAAATTTAAAAAATTATTAATTTTAGTTGTTTTACTCTTATTTAATAAAAACCTAATTTTTAAAAAAATATTATGCAATAATTTCTTAGTTTATAAAAAATAATTCATTAAAAATTAGCACAATGTCAAGCGCCCTCTATTGAAATTATTAGCAGATACTGGGAACAGTCTTGACATAGATAGCCAAAGAATAACCATTCTCCACAAATAGATGGCGGCGCCGTTGTGCGTAATAATAAAAATTCCCTTCCAATACTTAAAAATCCTCTTATACAGCAATTATAAAATTCCCTTTTTACTTACAAAATTCTCTGGTTTATTCCTTCAGTAAGAAAAATACCTGGTATAAAACTTGACATAACTTATCAAAGTTTTAAGCAAGACTTATTTTTGAAAACAAACTCTTTAAAATAAAATCCAGCATGAGTTCTCCACTTTCAGTTGAAGGACATAAGCTTACTCTCCACAGATAGATGGCGGACTTGTGGGTGGGGAATTATAAAAACTCCCTCCAGAACATGAAAAATACTCTTATACATTAATTATAAAATTTTCCTTTCCACCTAGCGGGTATTTTAAAATTTTCAAAGTTGTATACGAGGATTTTTCAAGTATTGTAAATCCTCTTATACATATTTGGGAATTTTTTGAAATACCCGCAAGGTGGAGCTGTTGTTGCCTTAAGTGTGACCAACTGCCTTAGAGTCGTAAAATACAACTTCTTTTTTAATTTCAACCTTTTTAATATTAAAATCCTGCAGTCACACTGCAATTGAAAAATATAAATAAAAGTCTTTGTTTTCCTGTTTTCATCGCAATATTCCCCCGCCCCCGTCCCTGACAATGAGCTGGCGCGACAGCATCACCAGCATTCCCGGCGCAGTGGCTCACATCCTCAACGAGAGCGCCAACACGCTGCTCTCGCACAGCTCCGCCCTGTCGGGAGCAACAGTTGGCAGCAGCGCGTTCTCTGGCGGATCGGGATCGGGATCCGATGGCGGGGGCTCCGAGGAGGGGGCCCCGCATGGCGAGTACCGGGGCCTGCCCATTCCCGCCTCTCTCGTTCGCGAACAGTGGCGCCTGATCTTCACTAGCGACGCGAATATCCAGGATCTGAATGCGGCCATTGCCCACTGTCGGGATCTTGTTTTGCTGAGCGAAGAGCTCAGCGAGGAGCGGCGCTGGCTGGTGAGGCACCTGGTGGACCTGCGCTACTCCCTGCAGCAGCTGGAGGAGGCCCAGGAGCAGCAGTCGCTCTCCTCGGACATGGTCGTGATGAACGCCATCCGGGCGGTGGTGGGACACCACTTTGTGCCGCATCACCCGCACCACGGCAAGCGGAGTCGCCTGCAGGCAGCGGCCAGGAGAAACTACTGTGACCACTGCACGGCCATCATCTGGAGCGTGGTGCAGGCGTCGTACGTGTGCAGCGACTGCGGCTATCTGGTGCACCAAAAGTGCATCGACAGCGTTAAGCGGGTGTGCGCCCATGTCCTCGTCTCGGAGCGCCAGTATCCCGTGGCGGAGATCTGTCCGGAGATTGGCCTCGCCGCCCAGGGATACAAGTGCGACGAGTGCGGAACGCTTTTGAATCTAAGTGAGTGTTAATTCTGTCAAGGATATATTCAAAATAATAAATAACTAATTATTCAACAGAAAGCTCCTGGATAGAGCCGCGTCTGTGCGACTACAGTGGCATGTACTTTTGTCCGCGGTGCCACTGGAATGACAGCAACTTCATTCCCGCCCGCATAATCCACAACTGGGACTTCTCCCCTCGAAGAATCTCCCGCACGGCGCTCCAGGAGATTAGGTTGTTCCTTAACAAGCCGCTCATCCGGCTGGAGGAGGAGAACCCCAAGCTGTTTGTGTTCGTGGAGAAGCTGTGCGCGGTGAAGAAGCTGCGCCAGAACCTGGTGCACATGCGTCACTATCTGGCCGCCTGCAGGAACGCCAGCGATCAGAAGCTGGTGGACCAGCAGCTCGGCGGCAGACGACACCTCGCGCAGTCCAATGAGTTCTACTCGCTGAGCGACCTGGTTCAGGTGGACACGGGAGCTCTGACCGAGTTCCTGCAGGCTGTATTCAAGGCCTTCGATGAGCACATCCGATCGTGCGACATGTGCCTGGCCCAGGCCTACATCTGCGAGATTTGCAGCAACAACGAAGTGATCTTTCCGTTTGATGATGGCTGCATCAAGTGCGATCAGTGCAACTCCATCTTCCACAGGGTCTGCCTCACGCGCAAGAATATGATTTGCCCCAAGTGCATGCGCATCCAGGAGCGGCGTCTGCAGCTGGATCGCATGAGGAGCAGCGAGGAGCCGGACGAACAGGCCACCGATGATGACGTGGTTGAAGCGGAATAACTTTTTTGGAACTTCATTTTCGGTTTTTAATGTTATCATATGTACATAGGGTTTAACCAAAAGAATATATATGTAAAACTATAATTACAATTAAGATTGGGGTTTCCCCATTCACTTGTCCTTCTTCCCGTACTTCTCCCGCTTGTGGAACTTCCGGGGATTTATGCCGTAGGCCTTCAGTCGATCGTCGGTTATGCCACTCGAGTTTTTGTTCGTTTTATTTTTCGCCTTGAAGCTATTGGTTTTCTTTGCCGGGAAAGGTGCGCTGGGTTTGTGGTCCGATTTCTTGAAGGGATTGTCTCCTTGTTTGGCGTTTCCTTGTTTCCTATTAACTGGCTTTGAGTTTGGTCTATTTTGTGGCTTATTAAATGGATTATTTCCATTTGTCTTTTCCGATTTTTGTGGCGCGTTTTGCTTCGGTTGTTCCGTTCCATTTGCTATAGTTTTAGGCGCCTTTTTGTTTTTGCTTACCTTGTTATTTTCAGTTTTATTTTGTGTTTGCTGTGCAGGACCATTAGCTTGTGAACTTTGATCCTGTTTGCTCTTCTTTGCAGCAGGAGAATCGTCCTTCGCTGGGCTCTCATTGGGCTCCTTAGGCTGCAGCGACTCTTTCGGCGCCTCTTTGGCTGCCGCAGCTGCAGCAGCTTTACGTTTCAGGCGCTTCCTCTTCGATTTGGATAAACCTTCGGTTGGAATCTGAGACGATTCGGCAGGAGCAGACGTTTCGGCAGCTGGCTGAGCACTTGGAGTCTCTTCTTTAGGCTGATCCTCATCATCGGAACTGAAAAGATGTAAGGTTTTAGTTGTAGTTCTAATCAAAATAAGTAAAAACTAACCCATCGCCGTAAAGACTCTTGAAAATCTTTCGCTTGAGGTCCTCATTCTTGGCCTTCATCTTGTACAGACGCTGCTCCTTCTTCTCGACATGCTCCGGTCGCGTTTGGACAGCCTTCTTGAGGCTGGCCCACTGGTTGAGCTCCTTGTTCTTGGCCAGCAAGATCTGCAAATCAAGTCAATGAATAAGTTCTACCATAAATCTTAAATCCTTAAACAAATACCTCCTCTATCGTCAGGCCAAAGTCGTTGGGCGTGGTCTCCACGTATTTAAAGCGACACGGCTGATCTCCGATGATGTCCTCGCAGTCCAGTTGATAGTATTCGTCAATGTACTCGCCGTAGGTCTTCTCATCCTCCGGATTGAATGCCGGCTTCTCGGCCTGAATCATCTCCATGAAGCGATTCCGCCTGCCCTTGCGGCCCTTGCGACCGCGCGTGTTCTCGATGAGCTCTTGCTGGAGCTGCTGCTTGGCGGTGGACGGATCGTAGTCGCAGTCCATGTTGAAGTCATCGTCCTCGCAGTGCCCCTCGTAGTCCTCATCGCCTGCGTCCTTGTGCTGCCTGGGATCGTAGTTATCCCAGTCCTCCAGCACCAACTCATCGATATCCGAGGGGCACTCCGGCTTCTCCTCGCCCTCGTCCACGTTGTAGTACTCGTCGTTGAAGAGCTCCTGCATGCGCCGATCGTGGGCAGCCGGATCGAAGTCCTCCTCCAGTTCGTCGTCGCGGAAGCCGAGCTCATCGTTGCCGGTGACTGCTTTCAGTTTGCGTATCTTCTCCTCGATCTCCTTGCGCTTCATCTCCTTGATCAGGTCGAGTTCCTTCATCTTCTGCTGCTTCTCCTGCTCCTTGCGCTCCTTCAGCTCCTTGCGTTTCTCCTTCCTCTTGTCGTCCGTCCGTCGAAGGGACTGCTCCACGGTGCGGGGATATCGCTTGATGAACTCCGCATCGGGCTCCTCGAAGCGGAAGTTGTACTTGTGCTCGAACTCCGCCTGCTTCTCCAGCTCCTGCTCGTCCTCGGACAAGGGAGCGGTCTCGCCCACAATCTCGTCGTAGGTGGGAATGGCGGACTCATCGGTTTTGGCGTAGCCCTTGTTGAGGATGTAGTCCCTGAGGAAGCTCTCGCCCTGCGTCAGCTTGCTGCTGTTCCAGTACTTCTTCAGGGGTTCCAGTTGCTTCTTGTCCGTTTCCTGAATGTCCTCCTGTTGGCCCGCCAGCCACTTGGCAAAGTCCGCCTCCTCGGCCTCCGTTTGCTCCTTGGTCTTGCTGCGTTTCTTGAATATGCCGCCGAATTCCTCATCCTCCCCATCATCTTCCTGGTTCATCACACTCCGGAACTCGTCCTTCAGACGACGCTCCTCCTCGACGGCGCTGGGAGACTGTGCCCGCTGATATTCCTCCTCCTCCTTCTCCTGCTGATCCTCATCCGAACTCTCAAACTTGCCGTTGTGCTCGAGGATAACTTTCCGCTCATAATCCTTTAAAGTGACCGGCTTTGATTTCTTCTTCTTCTTGGGAGAGGACTCTCCCTCCTTGGCGTCTTCATCGCTGGAGGATTCGTTGAAGAACCGCGTTTCCTTGTCGTATATTCGCGGGTCTTTGCTCTTTAGGGAGGAAAGCGTCTTGAAGAAGTCCTGATCGAACTTGGGGTCCACCTCATCCTCCTCGGATGACTCGCTGTCGCTGTCAAACTCAGATTCCGAAACATCCAAGCCGCGATCTTTATCTGAAGAACATAAAAATAAGAAATGAGAAATTGTGCAATATTCGCGACTTACATTTCTGGAGGAGCTCCTTCTTGCGCAGCTGGTTGTAGGTCTTGGCATAGTCCTGGTTGGTGGTCAGCTGCAGATTGTCCCCTTCATCATCCGAGCCGTCGAATAGATTATTGTTCATAGTTTTGTTTATTTTCCCGGATTTTCTTTATAAATATCACTTTCCACACGTGTTTACGGTAACAGCTGTTATTAACAGTGCCGCTGTTATCTATAGAGATGTGCGAACAAAAGTCGTGATTAGCACGACACGACGTGACTTTAAGTAAATAGATTAAATTAAAGTATTTTGAACAAGTTGTTTAAACACCAAACGTACGAAAGTTGAAGGTTTTATTTACTGAACATTTACTAGAGTTAGTTATTTATTAAACAAAACCAGTAAGTTTTTACAGTCGTGACTGCTATCGATGTTCTCATCGACAATTTGCCATACCTAAAGTTTTATATTTACAATTTTGCAAGTTTTGTAAATTAAACTTAAGCACTTTAGCAACATTCCAAAAAGATGGCAGAGACACCTGAACCGGAAGGGGCCTTGAGCACCTCATCCTCGACGCCCGCCGACAAGGACTCCTCAAAGAGTGAGATATCCCCACCTGTTTTTTCCATCACAAAGGTGTTATCATTTTTCGTTTGATTTATTATCTCAGTTTGCGTCCTCCTAAACGCCACGGGCAACGTTCCCATCATCAAGAAGCGCACATGGACAGTGGATCCCAATAAAACGGTCAGTTGGATCCAGAAGTTCATCCACAAATACTTGAAACTGGATGCCAACGAGCAGATTGCAAGTACTCCAAAAAACCTACCCAGAATTCCTATATCATTGCAATTTTTTATACTGCAGTTCCTCTACGTTAACCAGACGTTCGCCCCCGCACCAGATCAGATAATTAAGAACCTATACGAGTGCCACGGAACTAATGGCAAGCTGGTGCTCTACTACTGCAAGAATCAGGCGTGGGGCTAAATCGATACGCACTTGATTTGGCTAAATTCTTAAGTATTTATTGTGTATTTTTTAATTGATGTGAATAAGCTGATGTTGCGAACTCGATTTCAACCTTTATTTCCCCCAAAACGGGGGCCTAACAATTGTATTTAAATGAATATTACAAGGGGTTTAGTCTCCACGCAGAGCCTCCAGCTCGTCGGCAGCCTCCTTCGATACCCTGTGGTACTTCGCCACCGAGGGTCGGTAGTAGTAGGCCTGGTAATCGTTGCGCTCGGACATCTTGCGACGCACCTTATCCTCCAATAGACTACAAAGAAAATCATGAAAATATTATAACAACGTTTAGATGCCAGAACTGCTCCTAGACCTACCGGATCTGCGCCTTCTCGTTCTCCTCGAACAGGTAGTGCAGGGATTTCTCGTAGTTCTGCTGCTCCGAGTTCAACAAGTAGCGGGAAATGAAGCGGGAGATGGGGTGCTGCAATGGAGACCGTAAATATTTAGTTATGCTCTTGATATTTGTTTATCAACATACCTTCTCGTACTCCCAGTGCTTGGGCTCATAGCCCTCTGGGATCTCCGCCAGCTGCGCCGGGCCCACGAAGATGTTTGCGTAGAGAACCAGTCCAGTGACCGGGATCAGGCCGAGCATTACGTAAAAGTGCATCAGATCCTTGAACTTGTCCCACTGGAAGCGCGACGGCTTGATGGTCATGTGGTGGTGTCCATGATCGCCGCCCATCCTGCGCAGCTGTTGTTGCAGGGCTACAAATCCAAAAGTAGTTGGTTGCGTAATGTGAAATGTGTTTACCGCGCTTGCTGCGTGGAAGACTCACCATTCCGGCAGGCGGGTGTCTGCAGGACAGCCCGGAAGTTCGCGAACTTGGCCGCCGGCGTCAGCAAACGGCTCCAACCGACCATTTTAATCTTATTTTGGTTTTTAATTCACGATTTGCAGCTGGTCGCGTTAAAGATGTGAGCTGCTGGGCCGCGATGAAACGATATATCGATAACGGGTGCGGTAAAAACACGGGCAGTACTCACGCAACAGGATAAAGTTCCATACACAATTTTTAGAATAAGAAATTATACGAGAAAATATTATGAGACTAAACTATATACCATATTTCAGAAATGAAATAATTTTCAAGGACTTTTATTTTTAGATTTTTGTTATACAGTAGCCACATAATTTATTTTTCGTTTATTTAAGCCTTACAGGAAACTAAAATTTTAGTCAGAAGTTTGTGATAGGGAAGCAATTGTTTCCAACACTATAAGGAATATATTTTTTATCAGCATTTAATTTGTATTTGAACAATTTATTTTAAATATTTAAGAATATTTCTTCGTGACACGACGTGACGTTTTCAAAGCTTGGCGGCAGTATTGGAAATTGCTCTAACGAAATCGGTATATGAGTATCGACAATATGGATAAATTCGTCAGACGTTGCCCATCACTATTCATCCACAAAAACAACGTCTGGAAGTAAAATTAACGAAAACTTTTTTTTTACTAATCAAAGGTACTATCTTGTCGTATTCTGACTCATAAAAGGAGTACAAACTCCAGGAATATGTGAAGCAAAAGCAGGCGCTATCAATTAAGTGTAAATCAAGCAAGCTGTGACGATTTTTGAGGCACACACCCGCCCAGTTTGCTGATAAAAGCTCAAATAGCGCACAGAAAAAAAGTAAATATCATTAAGTGATGGCAAAACACAAATGCGCAGTTTGTTTGCAAATAATTGCCATTAAACTGTGTGCGTGTTACTGTTAGCAATTTTCCATTTTCCTGCAAGGAGCTTGTGCAATTTTACTCCTGTGTGTGTATGTACCTACAGTGGCGGGACAAAGGAGCAGGCCTACTCCCTTTGACAGTGATTGAAAAAAAGGAGCAGTACGGTGACTCTTAACAGTGGTGGCAAAAAGGATGCGTAGTTGCAGAATTAAAGAAAAATAAAAATAAAATTCCAGAAAACTTTTAAAGAAAGAAAAGAAAAGACGTTATTCACATATTTTTCTGGAATTTTACCACAAATGGCAATCACTTAGTTACAGATATTTCATGTGCTCTTGTGATTTGTGCAACTTTTTTGTGGTGGAGCTGCGATAAGCAGTCAGCTTGTTTCGTTATGTGTTGTTATCTGTCATGAATACAACTCATTTGTCTCGCCACCGCTGCCATGCCCATTTGTATCGCCTCCACTGTATGTGTGTACCCGCAAGGTGGGCGCCTTCCAGGGCCAAGTTAAACTTTGGCCAAATCCATTCCGTTCGAATGCACGGCTCTGAATCAGCACCAGTATTCAGTGCCATTCGAACACCAACCCACGAATAATCAGTCAAGAAAACTAGCTAGCTGTGACGTCATCGATAGAGTACTGGCATCGCTGCTTATGGCTAATTTATTCTCGCATTTCAGCGGCAGTATATATTCCACATGCCAATATAATCGACTGAGCCACGTCCTGCGTCACCGCGAGAATTCCAATCACATCGAACGGATACTTACCCACCCAGCCACACCACCCCACAGCACCCAACACACCCGCAATGGACTCCCATTCGCGTTTCACACCGAGATTGCCAGGTAAGTCCGCCGGCCGCTTGGCCAAGAGTCATGCTTCTCGATTCGAATACCTAGTTTTGATCTTTGGTTTCGTAACTGCTTAGCATTTTGAGAGCCATATTGCAAGCGATTTGCCTTGTTGGTTGCCGCGAAAGAATTCCCAAAAACAAAGACAGAACAGGTGAACTTTGCTTAAAAATAGCTACGAATATAGTTAATATATGGAATTAATCAAATTTATGATTTATTTCTAACTTACTTTTGGAGTTAGACATTTTTAATAGCAAAAGAAATACTAAACTTAAATTCATTTTCTTTGAACTAGATAGAACTGCAATATTTATAAATTCAACTCACTTCATTTCCAAAAATAACTCAAACTTGAGTTGTAGTTTTCTTGTTAAATTAAACCTGATCTTAGATTGTAGTAAGAGTAAATCCACCGTAGGCAAGTTCACCTTTAGACTGGTTTCTCCCCCTTACCAATCTCAAGTCTTTAGTTTTGGGAGTCTTTTAGCTGCGCGCCGCTTTGTTTTGTTTTCATTACCGTTTTGTAGTTGGTTTTTTTGAGGGGGAGAGCTGTGCCCCCGGTTGGAGAACTAACAGTAATAGCCCAGCGATTAAAACTAATTTTTGTGCCCCCCGCCCCCGCCTAACCCCTCTCTCTAACCAATTTCTTTGTTTTTGGTATCAAGTTGTGCTACTAACCCAATTTTAAACTGTAAGCTCACAGTCTTTCCTGTACATACAATATCTTGCATATAAAATATTACTATCCGACATGTTTGCTTGGTTTGTTGTGGATCCTATTTTCATACTTTTCGCTAGCTGTGTTGTTGCCAATGTTTGTTATGAGGTTGCGTTTTGTGTGATCGTTATCCCTAGACCTAGACCTGGACACCTAGCCAAACCCCCGAATTGTCTCTGTTCTGTTTTGTTCAGTAATTGTCTGCCAATAATAATAATAATAATAATAATAATAATAATAGCGAAGCAGTAAGATTGTTGATTATCTAACAAATCAGATGCCAATATGTACTCATCAAATGAAATTTCTCTGATTCATGTCTATTCACTTACTCAAAACTCAATCCGAACTAAACTTGTTGCCTCAGGCCGTCAAAATACTTAAGTGAAAGCATTACTTGTAAGATTACGTTTTTGGAATACACCCAGTCCGACCCAGGGAAACTTACGAGATTCACAAATGCCTTACCTCTCGCACCCCAAGGTCCCGCCATCAATCCGATC
>VNJS01006001.1:0-15598 GCA_008042575.1 Drosophila watanabei | reverse complement strand
GGACGATAAACTCTCTAAATTCCTGATACAGCTTCAAAGGAAAGAGTGCAGGATTCTGGTAGGAGTACTAACTGGGCACTGTTTATCAGCGTCACACGCGAAGAAACTGGGCTTGACCAACGAGGATAGCTGCAGGAAATGTAAGGAACCGGGGGTCGAAGAGACCCTGGAACACCTACTCTGTCAGTGTCCAGCACTGGCAAAGTCCCGGAAACGCCACCTCAGTATGTATGAGATACCCTCGCTAAAGGCAGCGGCCAGACTTAAGCCGGGCCCGCTGCTGAGGTTTGCCAAAAGCAGCATCATACTGAGCAACCTTAACTTCACAGAGTCAACTGTATAAAAAAAAAAAAAAAATAAAAAATAATATATAAAAGTCTCCATTACTAATTCCGGCACCACTAAGGACCATAAAAGGTCTATGTGAGGTCACCACTCGGTGACCTACCGGCCTAACCTAACCTAACACAATTTATAGATTGGACCGTCTTTCCCAGCGAGGAGGTGGAGTCTTAATTGCCGTTGACTTTTCCCTTATCTCTGAGCTGGTGGATCTCGACGATTTGACCGACTGTGAGTTTATTTGTGTAAAACTATCGTTTCCACGTAGTTTTATATATATTACATGCTCTTATGTCCCTCCATCTGCTGAAGAGCCTATTTATTGGAAACACCTTTCGGCAATTCAGGCCGTTTCCAATAGACTTTCAGATAGAGACCAAGTACTGACTTTAGGGGACTTCAATATTCCTGGAGCGCGTTGGTCATCAGATATTGTGTCAAATGTCCTTCAGACAGCATCACAGCATGACCTTATAGATGGCTTTCTTGACTTATCTTTGTCTCAAGTTAACCATGTCTTTAATTCTTTAAGCTGCCTACTAGATCTCTGCTTTGCCTCTGATCCTGTAGGTGTAAACTTAAATAGAGTCTCTCCACTGACGCTGCCTGAAGATCCTTACCATCCTACTTTCGATGTGACTATCGATACGGGCACTGTTGTAAAGGATAAGTCTGATCGATTAGCCGATTAAGTTCGCTGTTTTCGTAAAACTGACTTTCACAAGCTTAACACGTTAATAGCGGAATTTAATTGGTCAGATTTGTACAGGTGCACTGACATGGCAGCTGCCGTGGACATTTTTTACAGTGCCATGAACTCCTTCTTTTTATCTTGTGTTCCGATGACCTATCCGTTGGTCTCTAGTAAACCACCTTGGTTTAGTAAAGAGCTGACACGCCTAAAAAACGTGAAGTCTAGGCTTTATAATAAATATAAACTCTCAGGCTCTCATACGGCTCTATCTAAATATATAAGTGCTCGGTCTAAATTTGCTGTGCACAACGCTCAGTGTAAATCAAATTTGTATCCTTCCTCGCTTTCATTTAATAACTCTTCACCAAACTCAGATCAGGCTATTGCCGATCTATTTGCGGAGTTTTTTTAAAATACTTATTCTCCCTCAACCAATTTAAACCAGACATATGCTTACTCTATACCCTGTTCAAACCTAATCTTCAGCCCTATCTTAAACGAAAGCTCCCTAAGTCTGGATCTTCAACGCGTTAAGCCAGTATATTCACCGGGTCCCGATGGAATACCAGGCTGCGTGCTCAGGTATTGCGCGGAAGCTCTGTGCAACCCGCATCTAAAATTTTTTACCTTATCTTTAGAAACCTCCGAATTTCCCCTTATTTAAAAGGAAGGCTTTATTATTCCTCTCCACAAAAAAGGTATCAAAACGGATGCCTGTAACTATAGGGGCATCGCTAAGTTATCGGCTATTCCGAAACTCTTCGAGAATGTAATAACTCCTTACTTGCAGAACTTGTGCAGATCCGTCATTTCCCTATGTCAGCATCTATTTATGAGGCGGAGATCGACTACTACAAATCTGCTGGAACTTACCTAATGTGGTTTTAGAGGTTTCCAACGCAACCTTCAAACCGATGTGACTTACACAGACTTCAGTAAAGCCTTTGACTCGGTTAACCATTCTCTTCTCGTAAGGAAACTCGACCTAATTGGGTTTCCGGTCGATCTGCTTAAATGGATTTTGAGTTATTTGTCTCACAGAACTCTAAAGGTTCTGTTTAAAAATGCTCTCTCCAAATTCCTTAGTGTCACATCTGGCGTCCTACAAGGTAGCCATCTTGGCCCACTGCTATTTACATTGTTCATCAATGACCTTCCGCTGGTTTTAACCAACTCTCCTGTGTTTATGTAAGCTGACGATGTTCAACTATGCCTGCAGTATAAGGACTGCTCTGGCCAGTTGGACTTACAATCGGATCTTAACAATTTTCAGGCATAGTGCCGTGCTAAATTATTACATCTCAACAGCTCCAAGTGCAAACTGATGACATTTTCACGTGTCACTCCCCAGTATGCCACATATATTCTTAATGATTGCTCTTTGGAAAGAATAACTCTTGTCGATGATCTAGGAGTCCGCCTTGATCCTAAATATTCGTTCTCTGAACATATTTCCTGCATGGTTAACAAAACCAGAGGAGTGCTTGGGTTTATAAAAAGGTGGTTGAAGAAAATCGATTCCCCTTATGTAACTAAGAGTCTTTTTACCTCACTAGTTCGGCCAATTTTGGAATATGGTTCTTGCGTTTGGAGTCCCAGTTTTGGAGTACATATAAACCGCATTGAGTCAGCCCAAAAAAATTTTTTGCTGTTCGCCCCACGTGGCCTATACTGGGATGACGACCTAAGATTACCGTCTTACTCTAGTAGACTTCTATTAATTAACCTTCCTTCGCTAGCTAACCGTAGAACGATGCTTGGCGTCATCTTTCTACATAAACTAATACGTGGAGACGTGGAGAGCTCCTATCTGCTAGGTCAGCTCAATTTCCACGTACCGCGACTAACCTCTAGATCCCATATCCCCTAAGTTATTGGTCACTGTAGGAGGAAGTTTGAAGTGAATGAACCTTTCAGGGTTTTATGCGCAGATTACAACCGCCTCTTTGATTTTATTGATGGAAGTGATAGTTCTCTTAAACTTAAAACTCTATTGCTTGTAGAATTAGCTCATATGTAGTATGTAGTATCTTAGTAACATATAATTTTCCTCGTGCTTTCCTTTATTTTCATTCTCACGCGTCTATCTAGAACGCTTTTCGTGCCGTACATCACACGGCTGCGCCCCTCGGCCGGTTAAGCGGGAGGTGAGAATCGTTGGGACTCGCGCGTTAAAATGATTTATTTTATTATTTTTCCTATTAAAGCCAAAATATATCAGCCTGTCTCTGAAAAGCCTTTCACATTGTCATCAATTATAAATCTCCATCTAATACATTGCATTGGAAAGACTCTTTAGTTTGGGCCTAGTAAATCAGATGGCACAATCAAAAGGGGTCTACTGTTCATCATATATTCAATTCCGCAAAATAAAATTTTAAGGGTATACTCTTTTGCGAACCTCTCTCTTATAACAAGAAACGGCATTTTTTGTTAAGAACAGAGTCATTTCGCCTTTCGACGAATCGTCCTTCCTAGCTCGTATAAAATTTGTCTCGTTGTCTGACAAAATTTTTATGGGATAGATAGGCCGGCAACCAAACTGAAAATATGTATGTGTAAATGGATTGCAAGACAGGTCCTATACTAGTTATAGATAAATGGATAGATATATATAGTCGTCATACAAATAAAATAACTCTATAAGGTTTTACATGACTTCTATTCATTAATATGGGACCGAAGTAATATATTCCAACCTATAAAGATATTTCTGTGGGTTCAATTCTGAATTTTGGAAGCTGTCCCAATACTGTCTGTGGCTTAGCACGCTTTTTCTTACAATATTGACATTTACGAAATATATTTATTTCAATATTTCATTCTTCGGTTGGAAATCACTGTTTCCATAAATAGATGGCAACAACTTTGATGATAAAAATATATTTGAAGTATTGTAATGACCATCCATTACTTACCACGAATGGATTTTTCGCGTTCATGTCATATTCGTAATCTTTTAAATGTTCTAATTTACCTTGCAGACTGTGACGTGTGCCGCGAACATTAGATAGTTATCAATAAGTCAAATAAGGAGACATACAAGAAATAAAGATAAATTATGATGAGAGAAACCAAAAGCGGAGACCACAGTCAAAATTTAAGCCGAATGCACGCGCGCGTCCATGTGGCTTACTGAACCGAGGAGACGTTAGGCATATTAAAAGAGGGGGATAACGCCGGGCCAAAAACGGCCTACCCCCTAAGCCGCCAACCGCGGCTCGATTCACCGATCCGTAGTAAGTCTATTCTTGCGGCCGACCGAAAAATTCCCGAGCTGGGTATCTCTTTTTCGCGGTGGCAGCCGGCCGAAAGGTTCCCGAGTTTATTCTCTCTCGCTCTCACGGTCCACCGAAAGGTTTCAGAAATAAAATTTCCCTTGCTCTCGCGGCTGACCGAAAAGTTCTCTTTTGACTACGGCAGCTGCCCACCGCTCTTTCCGTTACAGCTTTACCATCGACGCAAGGCTTGCGCACCAGGAATGGACCCCACGGATCCAGTCAGAAGCGGCGTAATGACCGGCCAAGAAATCAAAATAGCGAATTATTTGAATAAAAGTTAATGTTCCTACTTATAATCTGGGACCGGGTCGGAAATCTTAATCAAATGTCTGCGATAAGCCACCCGAACACTGACAAACCGTCACAAGTCTTATCAATCCATCTTCTGTATGGATTAATGGTAGAGTTTTTTGACGACTTGGGTTTCCAATTATTTCTTCCTTTCATAGATTCTCGATTTCAGTTTGTAACAAATCCGACTGTATATTAAATGTTCAGCGTCAAATATTTGTGTAGCTGTAAGTTGGACAGACACTCGAAGTTCTTTGATTCTTTTAAGATTTCTCATGAATCGTAACATCCAACATATTGTTCGTTTAAAGCTTATCCATCTAGAGATTTTGCTTGAAAGGCCCCAAATGCAGAGACCTTTATTTGTCGAGCCTTTGTAAGAGACTCAGGTTATTCAAATTTTTCTTCGGTTTACATAGACTTTATTGCTCATGTTCTTATCCCCAAATAGACCATCGCAGTGGCCATCTCTTTTCTAAGATGGGAATGGGCATCTTTTCAAGTGCAAGTAGCGATGCCTAAATGCTTAATCTTCAAAGATATGCTATGACCGCTTGCAGAGGTTTATATTACATCTTAATGTGGCTTAATAGACTTTTTATACGCTATATATACGCGTTCAGGATTGAACACTGAATATTTTAGGAAATAAGGTTGATGTTTTATTTCGGACATTACATTTACGTATTCGTTCGTGACTTCTTCTGCCAAAATTATGTTATTTTTCGGGCTCTTCATCCTAACGTGATATAAGAATTCTTTAGTTCCAAGAATTGTTTAGTTCAAGATCTATCTTTACGACCCTCGTTGCTTCAACAGCGGGATCAACTTTTGAAGGAACGAATTTCTAATTACTTATATTGGTTTTTTCTTGAATTTACTAAACGTTGAAATTCAAAGGCTTTAAATCTTTTGCTGAGAGAGTCTGTCCATAAACATACTTTATTGAATTTCAGATTTTAAGTTTCTTGGGATTGACATAGGCTTTAGAGGAGCGACGCGGAATTTAACTTTTTCGCACATGCGGCGTACGCATATTTGGATACATTAGTAAATATACATATGAAACTGGGAGTTGCATTCCTTAATTGGCAATTTTGTCATAAGTCTGGGAATCGAAATTTTTTTTTTGATTTTTCAGAAATGAGTCGCAAAGAGTATTCCTTATCGCAAAATGTTCGTCAATTATGCGGTCGCCCCATCCAATAACACTAGCCTATATGGATTGTAAAAGTATCTTATAAGTAATGAAGAGAGAGAAAAACAAGAAAGGAAGCTAACTTCGGCACGCCGAAGTTGGTATACCCTTGCCGATTCCAATTGTATCAATTATTATCTATCCCAGTATAATATAATATGAATTACTTTCATATTCATACAATTTTTTCAGTTTTAAATTTTTTTACATTTTTTACATTTTTACATGTAAAGTAAAATGTAATTTCTCTCCACATTAACCGATTGTTTGTATGGCAGCTATACGATATATTCGTCCGATTCTTATGAAATTTACAACAAAATTCTGAAAAAATATTTAATACTTGTATCTCAAAGTAGAAGAAATTATGTTGAAAACCGACAAAGCTATAATTTTTTTTCTGAAAATTTCACGACCGTTCCTATGGCAGCTATATGATATAGTAGTCCGATCCGGCTCGTTCCGACATATTTACGAGTGAAAGTATATATCATCCATATAGTGTTTTGTTATAATGTATTTTATTTTGAAGTCATTAGCGTTGTGAATTCCTAATTGTTAAGCAATACTCGATTTGAATTTGGCTTAAGAAAAAAAAAACTTGAATTTTATATACATCTGGAGGGTCCTGTCATCTATCTCCTCTTCATAAAATTCGTTAAGAGTGTCTGTCTGTCTAAAGTACTTTAGTTTTCAAAAACATTTTTTTAATATCTCCTATAAAAACTATTTTATTTTCTCTGAAAATTATAAGCACGGAAGTTAATTGATTATAAAGGTCAGGTCCGGGTGGTAAAAAATCTTTTAATCATTAGTTATGGCTTTTAGAAGCGGCATCAATCGATCGTAAGAACAATTAGAATAATCATTTAAGAATTTAGATCTTTCTGTCCTCTATGCTAAGTGTTTGCAACGGTAAATTAAGATTGTAGGCAATTCTGACTCACACTACTACTTTAAATGCGTGTGCTGACTACTTTCGAATTATCTTGTTCGTAAATTCGATTGTTAGTCCATTGAGTTTTGAGTGGCGTTGTTGGATTATCAATACCTTATTCGTTAGCTTATCTTTCATCAACCAAGGATAAAGTTGATGCCTCGTCAATAAGAGCTGTCTGAATACTATTTTTTGGTCCCATAAGTGTGACAATTAGCATTTTCAAAATATCTTTGTTTGTATTTCCGTTTACGTTACAGTTGTTTTTATGTATTACGAGTTACTGTCTGATCACTATTTTCAGGCCTGCCTGTTTGCATGTTTGAAGACTTTGACCTTTGACTGTGTAATCTCAGGTACCCGAAATCGTTAGTGTGCTGTCTTTTAACTTGCTAACATTCTGTCCAAATCCTAAAGCTATGGCAGTTTCATTGGCTTTAACCTCGCTTGAAAAATAATTATTTTGGAACCAATTTTCAGTTTAAACTTTTTATAATATTTAAGGAAGGCAAAACGTTGAGGCACGGGCAGTTTGTCTAAAATCTCATAAAATACTTTTGTTTTTTTTTTTTTTTATTTGGTCTATACCTCCACAGTGGGAACCGTGTTGCCTTTTTTAATTTGGGCCGGCAGACAGGTGCGCTCACAATTTTCGACCTTGGCGAAAACTGTCCCGCAATGATAAGCCTCCTTATT
This sequence comes from Drosophila watanabei, assembly GCA_008042575.1. Lineage (NCBI taxonomy): Eukaryota > Metazoa > Arthropoda > Insecta > Diptera > Drosophilidae > Drosophila > Drosophila watanabei. Next base: position 8,159 of record VNJS01006001.1, on the reverse strand, counting down.
GTTGTGCCGTCTGAATGATTTTTTAAGACTTTTATTCATTTTAAACTTATTTTTATTGTGCCGAAAATTTTCACTAACGCTTCTCTCATGGAAAGCATAAGCTTTGAAACAGGAGACAGTCCCAAACCTCGATCTGAATAGAGGACACCTTTCAGGCTGTCAGATATCTTTAAATGGTGCCTTGCAGTTCTCTTGGGGGTCAGCCGCAATGTTGAAAAGAATTTTCAACTGTTTGTTGACCAATTTACGCCGATTCTCGAAAGGGTCGGTAAGACTTTTCCACGCTGGGACGATCACTTCATTAGTTAGCAAAGCCTTCGAAACACTGGCGTGCGAATCGCCACTTGTTTTGGACAGCAAGTAGAACAACTTCTCCACCGGTGTGAGACGCGAACTGTACATGAATATTGGGTAAAGAGGTCATTGAACCAGGGCCACCAAAAATAGCTAGTAGCGAAGACTTTGGAGTCCACTGGTGGCAGGCGAGAATCCATAGAAGGATATGGTTGACTATTGACATCAGCCTGTGTGTGACAGCCGTCTGTCGTTGGACTCGGCAAAGTCGGAGCAGCTTTTATAGCTCTTCTCCGTCGTTTCCCACAATCCCGGATTTGTTCCCGTTGGACTTGTCACATGACGGAGGAAAATTCCGTTTCAGCGGCGCCCGGAGTATGGATATAAGCTTCAAACTGGCTAGCCTGGTCTAGGCAATTAACTTTATGAGGGCAATGTCTACTGTACTATTTGCCATTTTGGACATAGGCCAAGTAATTCTTGATGAGGGATGTAATGGTTACCTACGCTGAGGACAATTACCAACATCTATCAACAGTTCAGAGAAAATAAATCTTAGAGTCCCAAGCCAAGTTAATCATTGGTGGTGAAATTTATGCGGAAAACAAGGACATGGTATCCTTCATGTATGTAGGGGAGCTATCCTGCCGTTAAAGATCCTTGAAGTGGTGCACCAAAAAATCCCACGGTGCAAAAAGACAAGAATACTCGTATATCGAAACAAGAAGTCGGGGGCGTCGTAGTAAATTCAGGTCAGCTTTATTCGGCTGCATTCATGGTACTGATAAAACTTAAACATAAAATGAGTTCCACTAAAGCAACAGGGGGGGTTCGGCAGCGGCCGGCCTTCGGATCCAAACCCTAGCCCCGGGCCCGGAGATTGGAAGCTATGAAAAAGCGGAGTAGCCGTACGAAAGCTCGACTAGCCACTAGCGACATATTATATACCAAGCAGCGCAGAGCGGGCGAGCTACGGGTAGCTCGACGGCCGGAGTATGGAGATTGGAAATACGAGCTTTTGGAAGCTCGGTGGGCAGAGGGGTTACAGGGTACCGCCACCCGTCGTTAACAGTCCGCCCCCTTTTAATTACTCGGATTGTAACAAATCCACAGTCAAGGGTCCGGAGTACGTAGATGCTGTGACGCTGGAGCGATGAGGAGAGCCGTTGGATTCAGAAGAGAGCCGTGGAGAAGCTGACGAAGGCCGAGGAGAGGCTGTGTCGAGGCCGTGAAGTGGCGGACGAGCGACGAGAAGGACGTGAGATGGTGGAATCGGGAACAGCATTGGATATCGCATTTAATTCTAGGAGGCGTAGATTTTCCGTATCGGAAGGATAGTGCGCAGAAGAAGAGTGATTATTTTGCTAAAATTTGAGGTACGAAGCTGCCCGGTGCCCCGAACGGGGTAAATGCGGTGGACTTTCGTGTACGTGCAGCGGGCACCACTACGGTAGGTTTCCTCGGAATAGTCGTGGGCCAAACAGTTGGAACAGCGGAGCCTCTTCTCAGCACTGCGCCTGGGAACTGATGGCATTTTTAAAGCGGGTGGATTCCGCTGCAGATTCGGCAACTGTAGTACTGAATACCTCGAAAACGTCTGCAGAACGGCAGAACGTGCTCTCGCGTCAAGAACATCGACACGCTGCTAGTGGCTGCTGTGGGACCACTGGGAAAGTGCGAAGCCGACCGAAAATCTTCTCTTGTCTAAGAAAAGATACGCAAATATTGTTTTTGAAGCCGCCCAGGAGCACCGACGGAAGGATGTCAGCTCCAATCAGGACATTGATTTCGGAGCTCTCGAGAAATTTTGGATCTGCTAAGGGGAGATCAGGAAGATCTCTTTGTAGATTGCCCGGGTACTATGGAGACCGGAAACGTTAGTCTGGAGAGAGGACTCTAAGTTATGAGTGTTGTTGGATGAGCGAATAAAACTTGGAATGCTAGCACTGTAGTTGTAACAATGCAGCAGCAGCAGTAAAACAGCTATGAGCACTAGTACATTCCCGCTGCTGGTGGCATCGTGCAAAAAAAATTTAAGCATAGTTGCTTTCTTCTGACGAAGTCGGAGCGACCATTTACATCCATCTCAAGGAAACGCGGACATAAGCGAAACGGATGGTTCTCCCTCAGATCGCACTGTCTTGGGGCTGAAGACACTCTGGCCTTTTTTAATTTGGGCCGGCAGACAGGTGCGCTCACAATTTTCGACCTTGGCGAAAACTGTCCCGAAATGATAAGCCTTTTAGCATCGATTGACTCCAGAGTGCGATGACGTTCTGTCAAAAACGAATAAAACTTATTCTAGGGTAGAATTTTAGCTTTGTTGTAAATGGATTGCTCCCACAAGTCTTTCAAACAGCTTTGGATGATGCCTTAAATCTCCATCAAGCCTTCGAAAGCCTTCGAAACAATGGCTTGTGCATTGACACTTGTTTTGAACAGCAAGTGGAACAACATCTCCATCGGTGTAAATGATGAATTGGGGATGTATATCGCGGTCAAGAGGCCTCTGATGGCATTCCACCGAATATACTCACAAACAAAGACTCTTGTGTCCACCGTTGGCAGGCGGCAAACCGTAGACGGGGGTGTGTTCACTCATGGCAGCCTGTGTGGATTTGGAAGCGGCCTTTTCTATAATGTCCTGATGCTGGACAACACACCTCGAATAGATTGAGAAACTGTAACTGTACTTGGATTCAAACGCTGTCGCGGTGTCCGTACTGTCAGAGAACATGGCAAGAAGATCGGAGCAGTTTACGTAGCTCTTCTGCCTTTTTTCCCATAGGGCCTGGATTTGGTCCCGATGGACTTGGCACCCAAACATATCTTGTAGTGACTTTATTTATATTTCCGGTTATATTTTGTAGTTCTTTGATGATTATTTTTGATAACGCATCAGCTACGTAATTGTCCTTTCCCTTTAAATTTTCAACTGTGAAGTTGTATTTTTCTAATCCTAGCATCATACGTGTCAGTTTGGAACTTGGGTCAGTCGTTGAGAACAAGTATGTTAAAAGTCTATGATCTGCTTTGATAGTGAAATGTTTGCCATAAATGTATGGTCGAAAATGTAATTTGCAGTGTATTGCAGCTAGTTTCTGCTCGGTAGTACACTTATTTCTTTCTCCCTTGGTAAAGGCTCTTGATGCATATGCATTGGGCAGTTGGAGTCCGTTATGGTTTTGATTTAAAACCGCTCAACATGCCTGCTTACTTGCATCAGTAATTATACAAAATTCTTTACTGAAATCGTGATATTGTAGCAAGATAGGTTTCATAAGTTTTGTTTTTAAGTACTCGGATGCGTTCTGACATTCAGCTGTCCATTCAAATGGAACATTCTTTTAACATAATTGTGTTATGTGCCGAGAATAGTCGGCGAAATTTTTAATGAATCGTCTGTAGTAAATGCAGAATGCTACACAACGTCTTGCGCTGTCTGCATCGTGTGGGGTTTTTTATATTTATTTCATTTATTAATTCCTACATATATAACACTAACAAACATAAACATAAACATTAGACAGGCCAATGGCCTTCTTTGTTTGGTACGGCCTCAAAGCTATGCTTCGCACAATAGAAGGCCGCTCAGCCGGTCAACTCGTTCCTCCCTCTCTCCAGTGACCTTAGGAATTTCATCAGCTTGGCTGAGAACTCCGCCGCCGCATCTCACATCCTCTGGTCCGACATCGTGGCCAAACCTCTTCAGGTAGCTGCGGAAGCAGCCATGCCCGTTCAGCACCTGGGTTAGGTAGAAGTCTACCTGCCCGTGCTTCCGTTCCATCCAAGCCTCTATATTGGGAATCAGCCTATCAGTCCAACACCCTTTGGGCGAGGTATTCCACCTGACCTGCCAGCTTGCGTAACTCCTCCTTCTGGCAGCCAGAGAACTGCAGCAAGCCATCGCACCCATAGGTGCACCCGCACATTTTTTGTTACTGCCGACAGGGTGTGAGTAAGTGTTTTGCAAGAACATTTCAAAAGTCTTGATTTTTTTTATCAGTGTAACCTTTTTTTGCGTAGTTGTTTTTTTTATTCTTTGCCTGTTCTTTGAACCGTTAGAAGTGCGAGTGCGGTCGGCACCCGATCGCTGAAGTAAAAAACATACAAGGCGATGACGTCATAGACACCCGGGTGTCGCCGAGACAACCAGGTCATATATGAGATTTTTACCAACAACCATTTTTTTTCCTTTTTCTTTTCTTCTGCTTACTGTTTGTCTGCTCTCACAGCCGTTTTAAGTGAGAGTGTCGATCGGCACACTCACCCGTAGTGATTGGGTGCGCAGCGCACCTAGTGCCTGCAACACCCGTTAGATTTTGTGTGGGTGTTTGTATCTTACTTTGGTGCTCGTGTGTGAGTGGTACTCGCACTCTAATTTTATTGGCTGTGAGTAGAGTGCCAAAAAGTGTCACCCTTGCAGTTCTCTGCTGGCAGCCCTCTTGAGCTCAGCCTTGAGGATACCCTCAGGTCCTTGGTGCCCGCGAAGCGAGTTGCGCAGGTCCGCCTTCTCCCGTACCAGCTCGCTTAGCGGCACTAAGCCGGCTAGAACCAGCACGGCGTCGTCCGATATCGTCTGGAATGCGCTAGCCACTCGGATGGCGCAGAGCCTGTATGTCGACTCGACGCCCCGCATATAGGACTTGGTTCCGGCCGCATCAGCTCACACTGGCGCTGCGTAGAGCAACTGGGAGGTGACCACACTTGCAAGCAGCTTTCTGGTGGTGTGCTTGGGCCCTCTGGTGTTGGTGAGCAAACGGGACAGAGCTCCTACCGTTGCGCTGTCCTTCTTCTGGGCGTACTCAAGGTGCTCATTGAAAGAGTGTCGATGAGGACGCCAAGGTATTTTATGGCCCTCTGCGACCTTATCTTGGCTCCACCGACCTGCACTTCCGCCGTTTCCACCGATTCCCGACTTGAAACCAAGACCACCTCCGTCTTGTGAGCCGCTAACTCAAGGCCGGCTCTCGAAAGCCATGTTTCGATAGCCTTGTTCGCTGCGTTCGCCTTCTCCTCCGTTGCAGTGCGCTCCTTCGCTACTACGACCACGGCTATATCATCGGCGAATAACACGACTGTGGTGTCGCTAGGCATTGGGAGCCGCAGAACACCATCGTACATGGTGTTCCAGAGGAGGGGTCCCAACACGGAGCCCTGCGGGACTCCGGCTGAGACTTTGTATACCCTGGAACCCAGGTCCGTGTCCACTGTGAGCAACTTCTCGCTGAAGTAGCTCCTCACTACCTCCGGCAGGTACCCTGGTATGTTCAGGGCAGCCAAAGACTCCATCGTTCGGTTCCAATCGGCGGTGTTGAAGGCGTTCCTAATGTCCAGAGTTACCACTAGGCAGTAGCTCTTGGAACCGCCCTTCCACCTCGTATCCGCGATCGTCACTTCTGCTAACCATCTCGATGAAGTTCAGCGTAGACCTTCCTTTCCTCAGGCCGAACTGCCTCTGGGAGAGACCTCCTGCCTCCTCGATAGCCGCATTCAGCCTAACTGCTACTATTTTCTCAAACAGATAGGCCTGAAGTAGGACGGCTCCCCTGGCGGTTTTTCAGACTTGGCGAGTAGCAGCAACTTCTGCCTCTTCCATCTTCCGGGAAGGTTCCTTCTGCGAGGCATAGGGTCGCGTACTCCTTTGGGTGAAGTGCGATGGCCAGCTTGAGGGCCCTGTTGGGTACTGCGTCCGGTCCAGGCGCCTTCTTGGGGCGTACGCTTCTTCCCGTCAGGATCACCTCTTCTTCAGAGACCTCACAGTCGTCCGCAGGAAAGCGCTCTGCGCTAGGCTCCGTGGTCACTGGGGCTCCCGTTGAAAACAACGTCTTTACTATGGCGTCCAGGGCTTCCGGGTCTGAAAAGTCGTACTGCTAGCTTTCAGCCCTTTGACTACCATTCAGTAAGCACCGCCCCAAGGGTCGTTTTCCGCCTCGTCGCAGAGCCGCAGAAAGTAGTTCCTCTTCGCCTCTCTTATGGCCGTTTTGAGAGCCTTCCTCGCTGACTTGTAGGCTTTCCCGTACTCGACAACTCGAGAGGAGCCGCGTGCCCGGGTCATTTGCCTCCGAGCATGCAGGCATGCAGACCGGAGATCGGCGATCTCGTCGTTCCACCAGAAAGTGGACGTTTGGTTCCTCCGACAAGTCCCTCTCTGTTGCATGTATGGTCACAGGCATGCTCTAGAGCTGCTGCCATCTGGTTAGCAGTTTTGTTGGCTCCTCCCTGCGCGTCTGCAGACATGACGACGTCTGTCGAGGCAAACGCCTCCAGCACCGCTCGTCCCCTGGCGTTGGTCGTGGCGGATCCCCACTCCAGGGCCCAGGCGTTGAAGTCGCCTCCGACTATGACCTTTGACCTGCCACGCATATCGTTACATAGGATGTCCAAGGTCCTACTAAACACCTCCAGCGGGAGACTGGGGGCTAAGTAGCAGCTATAGATGTAATAGCCGCTCACTTCCGCCCGCACGAATCCATCCGCTGCCAGGATGTTGGACATCCGCAGTTGTCCGTCACAACAGAGCCAGAAGGCCGCCTTGCCAGTGCGGTCCTTCGCCCAAGCTCCTCCCTCTCTCACCCTGTAGGGCTCGCTAAGTAAAGCGACATCCGCCGCTACCTCGCGCACCGTCTGCAGAAGCAGGTCCTGCGCCGCTCTGCAGTGATTCAGGTTGAGCTGAATCAACTGCATAACGTCTTATGTGGGCCAACACCGCTGTTCCTGGCCGGGCTGCTGTTTCTGCCGGGTCGTCGCCTGCTATCAGCTGGGCCGGCTCCTGCCCCGGGAGGGGCGGCGGGATTTTTTCGCCACACTTGATGCAGCAGCCGCTCCTGTCTACCAGACTCTTGCACCTTATGGCGATGTTGCCCATCTCAAGGCACCTGAAGCAGCGAGGAGGGCCCTCGCGCTCCCACACTCTGCATCTGGTCCATCCTATCCGGGCCTAGCCACGGCAAGCTTATTACCGCCGTTTTTGACTCACCGTACCCGGGGCGGAGGCTCCGGACCTTAACCGCGCCTTCACTGAGCTGGTATTGCCTCGTGAAGGCTGCACGGATCTCGCTCTCCGTCGTGATAGCATCTAGGTCACGGACTTCGAATACGCTGACTTTCGAGTCCTCTGTGACAGCTCGAAGCACCGCCGCGTCTCCAAGGACTCGCGAGATGCTGTTCCTCATGGACTCAGCGTACTCCGAGCCGCCTTTGGCTACCTCCAGCAGCAGATTTCCTCTGGCGGTCCGAAGCACCTTGTTTACTGACCCGCCGAGGTCTGCTAGCTGGCTGTCTTCCCTTCGAGTGAACAGCGCTAGGATCTCCCCATAGCTTTTTCCCGCAGCCTCAACTATCAAAGCGTCTTGGCGTGTTCTACGGGTGGGCCTTTTTTTCCTCACCACCTTACTCCACGAGTTGCCAGAGCTTTCGGGCTCGGGCTCGGCGGGTTTTGCCGAACTCCCTTGCCGGTTTACTGGCACTCGGGGCAACTCGGGAGGAGGTGGCATCTCGGGAGGAGGTGGCCGAGTCCTTCTGGCAGCGTTCGACGGCGCCGCCGGCTGCCTCTTCGGCGGTAGCACCTGTCTGGGGGGACTGGGGGCTGGGCCGTCTGGCTGACTGGCTCTACGCCACGGGTCCGTCTGTGCTGCTGGATCCTTTTTCACAACAGCCACCGTTTGCTGGCCCTTGCTTACACCGGGCCTCCCACCCGGAATGGGCTGTGCGCACTTGCAGCATACGTTCTCCGGTGCTCCCAGTTTCCCGGACTCCTCTGCTCTCTCGGCCGACTGCTCGATGAAGGAGTTGAGCCTCCGCATCTCGGCGATCATCTCCTTCATGCCGTTGTTAATATGGCGCACCTGCTTTTGGTAAACCTG